>JASFAX010001784.1:0-48840 GCA_030737875.1 Allium sativum | reverse complement strand
GAAGCGAGTACAGATAAAACAAAAACTTGATTCCTATCAGACATTGGTTGAGAAAATAATTCCCCTAAGTGTCAACCCCGAAGACCGAAATCAACATCAGATTGACACCCAGAGGGTTACCCTCTTTAGACAATGTCAAAACTAGAAATCTTATCAGAAGTATTCAGATATTTACAGACTACTGGTACAGATCAGGTTCCCTAATGATTCTTCGGAAGCTAAGCATGATAAAATCATATCCCACAAAAACTCAGAATATATGCGTCATATTTGACGCTTAACACAGATATCCCTCAAACCTTAACTAAAAACAGATGAGTCATACCCTTTATGGGTCTGAGTCTACAGCAGAATCTAGTATTCAAGTGCAGAGTATCAAGTACAAAATCAGAAAGAGTCTTAACTCCATAACCGGATAAGAAATTTAAACCTTCTACAGAAATTTTCCCTATTTCTATCCTATCCACTAGCCTTGAGAGTGTTTTTCTGCCCTCCAGAAGTTGGTCATGTCCTCTGTCCTTGCCTTCGTTTCTTCGGGCAGTCCCTAGTAAAGTGCCCCATCTCACCACAGTTGAAGCAAGCACCCTCCCCTTCCTCTTTCGGTAATCCTTATTCAGATGAGTCGAGCTTCCATAAGTAAAACACTTTCCTCCTCCTTATCTTCAAACTTTCCTTCCTTCTTTTGTGTTTCCCTTTTGCCTCCATTGTGAACTAAGTCTATATGAGTTTCTCACCTTTGGGTTGTGCTCCTTAGCCAAACCTCATCATTCTCATCTTTACTATCCTTGTGTAACACGTTGACCAATCCCTCGAAAGGTGCCTCCATCGCCCGGAAAAATCCTTCAAAGCTCTAAAGAAAACTAGCCGCAGGTGAAACTACTACAGCTAACGATGGAAGTCGGGCAGTGCTTTGCCCTTCGACAAGGTTACCTCCCAGAAAGCCGGGAGCTCCAGAGACTCAAGAAAGAAGGAAACAAGGATTCAAACAGAGGATCAAAAGATAGATATATGGCTTAGGGGACTATGTTTTTCAAAATAAGCTTTACTTTTGAAAATACTTCCTTTTCAAAACCTTTTTGAAAACAGTTTTCAAAAACTTTACCCAATCTGGTAACCTTCAGCTCTGATACCAAGTGTAACACCCCACCTCCGTTAAGGTCACTCACAAAGGGAATGCCTTAACTTTGGTGGAGCATTTTAGTAAACAGAATAGAAACTTACAAGACAGATAAAACAGTACTTGAAAAATTTTAACTTTATTACAGCGGAAACAGAAATCAATATGGTTACATCCTTTCAAATCTCAGAATTCAAGTACAAAATATCAGTCTTGTACAAAAGCCTTCAAAATGCATTGTTTAAAATCATAATCCCCATAGAACGGAAGCCATACAGAGCCAAGCCATACTTTAAGCACTTCAAGCAAAGAGAAACCCGAATCAAGCTAAAGTATTCCCTCCTTGGATAACCTGGGGGGGGGGGAACGGAAGAAAGGAGGCGAAACAACAAGGGTCAGACAAAAAGTCTGGCAAGTCTAGTGACTTTCAGCATATGAACAGATAATAATAATATGACATGAACATAAAACTGGATGAGAGATAACTGTAACAGGTGTAGCAGATATAACAGAAGAACAGAATGACATAAACTATTGCTTCACACTTCTCTGCACTAATACTAGTATAATAGAATTAGGTGTCACCCTAATGTCTAAACTGAAGCAGGAACGGGTACAGAATAATTTAACAGAAAAAGAATGCTAATAATGGGCCTTTACTACCCGATCAGAAACAGACAGAAGCAGAAACAGATTAATGCCTATGGAAACAGAATGTAGAATTAGGTGTACACTAGTAATGGGCCTTTACCACCCGAACAGACGGTACCACGCAGAAACAGACAGGTGTTACCACCCAACAGAAACAGATGGTACCAACAGAAACAGACAAAACTAAGTGTACCCTAAAACCCTACCCCAAGCGATAGGCTCCCTAATACATAAACATCCTGTGTCGGCCCCACAGTAGGGTGTATCACTCCCTAAAGTGACAACCAATTGGCACAGACCTATTTACAGATGTCACGTCGTCTTACATCCTCAGAGGTAGACCGGGATCCATGCACACACATGACCCGGTTGGAACGCACCATCAACACCCCTCGCCATTATCAGAATGAACCGCTTATAATTAGTTCAGTAAGCGTGCCCGGACCCTACTTACTGTTGGGTCAAAGTTTTGATACCAGAAAGGGTTACTGACTAATATGGGTCCCAAACAACAGATGACACAAGTAATTTCCCTCCTAATCTTGTGTCCCCAGACTAACAGATTTCAGATTAACTTGTTTACAAGTTCAGACATACAGAATTCAGATTTACTAGTTCACAGATTAAGTTAACAAGTTTTCAGACTAACAGATCAGATATACAGATTTGTCTAACTTTGTATTGGGCCTACAGATTCCTGGACGGGTTTACTACACCTATTAATCCAGTTGGTTTAACCCTATTTCCCCCAATACGTTTTAGACGTCATTCTTATCTTAGATTTGCATTAATTAATTATTAATGCCCAGACCTCTCACATTAGGTCGCTAGCTTGTGGCCGCTGGATGGGCCGCGCGGTTCCGGGCAGACTTCTGCCACAAGCCAGACCTAACCTCGTGTCTTAAGCAGGTTATGACTAAATTCTCAGATTAGAATCTACTGTTTGTGGCCACTGGATGTGCCGGGCGATTCCGGGCAGAATTACGCCGCAAATTCATTCTAACCTCGAGTTAGTCACGTTTATCTTTGCGGCCAATTAATTATTAATTTACCATTTATGCGCACGCCCAATATATATGCCAATTCAGATTATATCTATAACATGATGATTATATCAACACAGCAGATAACAGATTTTAGCAGATAACAGATTTTCCAGATTATATGACTTAACGGATTTAACAGATTTAGCAACTTAGCAGATTTTGGCATATAACAGGTTAGGCATTTAAACAAATAAATTTAACAGATTTAGGCATTTTCAACAGACTTAGCAAATGACAGATTTGGCAGATGAACAAATCTAGCAGACTAGGCAGTAGAGCGGAACTAGCAGGTTAAGCAATATAACAGAACTAGCAGATTAGGCAATGTAACACAACTAGCAAATTAGGAAAATATAACAAATTTACTTATTTCTTAAAGTTTCATACCTTGCCTAATTATAAACCTTGCCTAAGTTCACGTGCATAAATAATAGTCTTGATTCACAATATTATCATATACCCTATGTTTGTATTAAATTTACATAGCACAAATTATGGTCATAAATTTACCATATATCATATGTTCCAAATTTTTATTAAACTTGCATAGTACAGAAGATCCATATATAAATTATACCAAATATAGTTATCGACTAGTATACATGTCATATATTCCGAAGATCACTTACTTAGTTGTTTATTTACACTAATAGATATCCTACTTTCATGTAAATCTTTATACCTAGGCCATATTCTCTTTATTCCAAATCATGTGTTCAATACAGTCTATATTTATGTTCAATTTTATACCTTTTTATGTCATGTCCACAAATCATATGTTCAATACCTTTTTATGTTATAAATATAACATGTCCAATCATATGTCTCAGATTCATGTTCTAGCTACAGTCCATGTTCTTTCCTCAAATTAGTCACCTATTGGTCATGCCCAATTTATGCATCATTCATTTTACTGTCCCAAACATTTTAGCGCATGTTAATCTCTTATGAGATTGGCTCAGGCTCGTGGTAGCCTGGCCATAGAACAAAAAGAGGAAAGAGGTACAGATAAATCAAATTAGAACAGAACAGATATAATCTCAGATTCAGATTCACAATTCATGTCAAAATCAGAATTAACGTTTATAGCGGAAAATAACTGTACTTGCCTTGGTTGGATTAAAGAAAGAACTTTAGTTGTTACAGAATTGTTGCAGAAGCTTTTATCTCAAATTTGAATTGAATTGCTTAGGTTGATGTTGATTAGCTTCTAGTTTTGATTCCAACAGAGTAGCGACGCCATTTTTATTTTTATTAGAACAGAGGCAGAGAAGAAGCAGAATAGAATTGTGTGCAGAGAAGGCTAGGTTTGGGGCTGTTTAAATAGGTTTAGGCAGACGAATCTAGATAGAAAACGAGACCAGATACAACAGAACGCACCCAGGCAGAAAAGTAGATTCGGGAGGCAGGTCGACCCCAGGTCGACTCTAGGGTCGACTCTGGTGTGAGAAATAAAATATTTATTAGCTTGATTTTAATGTTAGGTAATCACGGGCCATGCTGTATTACATGGAACGGTCCCCCATAGATACCAGTGCATAGAAATAAACAGCGCAATGCTAAATAGAAAAATGAAGCTATTATAAGACTCAGGTCCCATCATACAATGAACGCAATCGAGGATAGAGTTTTCCGTTATAATTGCCAAATATGCTTGATATGCGAAATTTCATCTTTTATTATTACTATAACTGAAGAAATCACCACTTATTGCCTCGTCTTGGGTGTACATCCCATTCAAGACATCAGTAATCATCCAAACGATGTGAAGATCTCCGGTCTTCAACCACCGTCTTCATATCATCGACATTTAGTTGTCGTATCAACTATTCAGAATGGGTTATACTCGTTCTTTCGAAATAATTCGCGTATATTATAATCAAGTGCTATAAAAACACATCATATGCCTCATTCCAATTTAGAATATTATTTTATTCAAATATTCTTTTTGCAATTTAAACCAAATTAAGGTTTATCAGACTAGTCGGGATTATCGAACCTTACCGAAGTAATCATTTATTTTCCAAACCCAACCTATTCATCCCATGGAGCAAAACTGGTAGTACTCCATATCTAACACCCATGGTGTTATCGGTAAATTTAATTACCATTTATTGTTTCAAATCTAATTAAAGATTTAACTATCACGTGGAGTAAAAATGGTGGTACTCCATTTATGATCATTTCTCAAATTTGGCAAATTTAACTACCACCTTATCATTTCAATCTAATTAAAGATTCATTACAACTCCACTTAGTTTAATCTCCAAAATTCATTATTTAATGATTATTCAAATTTAGGAAATAAATCATGTCTTTAACTGGGTTAAAGAACCCATGTAACTTAAAACACAGTTCGCGATAAACCCGAAAATCCAATTTCAATTCAATTCCAATTAAATATTAATTAATTGGTAAACTTCATTAAATCATAACTAAAAGATTTATTCTTTTCTCAACTAGGTTTAAGAAAGTGTTAATAAAGACACCATTCACCCAAAATCCAATTCAATTCCAATTAAATATTAATTAATTGGTAAAATTCATTAAATCTTAATTAAAAGATTTATTCTTTTCTCAACTGGGTTTAAGAATAATGTTAATAAAGACACCATTCACGACAAAACCAAAATCAAATTCTATACCAATTAAATAAATAAATTGGTAAACTTCACTAAATCTTAATTAAAAGATTTATTCTTTCTCAATTGGGTTTAAGAACAGTGTTAATAAAGACACCATTCACGACAAATCCAATTTAATTCCAATTAAATAAATTAATTGGTAAACTTCACTAAATCTTAATCAAAAGGTTTATTCTTCCCAAATTGGGTTTAAGAATAGTGTTAATAACAATACCATTCACGACAAACCCAAAATACAACTTATTATTAAATACAAGGTTCTGATTAGAAATTATATCGATTTATATTCAATATCAAATTCTGAAACCAACAAATATCGTATTAGGAATAACGATATATATCTTCCAAATTCCTCCACAATATCCGTATAATTACGGAATCCAATACCGAAATTCCATTAAAAACCATTCCAATTTATATGTTGGAAAAATTCTCGTTATTTTAAAACCCATTTTCAATCCAATTTATTATTTCTATAAATAATTGGATTATTATTCTAGTTATAAACTATTTCATTTTGATAAAAATATATTTTTATCTTTTCAAACTTTGAATATCTCATCCAAAATCTTTCCAAATCATGTATTATGATTTTACATAATTTTTCCATATTTTTAATAATTTTATTAAGGCTTGCACAGTCGGTTAACAATAAAGGCCACCGAACTGCATACACAGCGACCTTTTCTGAATCTGATTTGGACATAATTCCAAGTCCAACTGTTAGATTTCAAATCTCTTATTTTCATTGGAAAGCTCTTTTCGATACGAACCCAATGGTTTCGGTTTTAGGAGAATCCGATGGTCGGATCTCCCGTTACGTCCATTTGAAGTTAATGGTCGAAATTCGCGAACGGTCGCTGCGCGACGCGTTCTATTCAGGCTGTTAAATATATAATTTATATCGTCGATTTCCTTTTAAAACGTATTTTTATAAATCATTTATAAATTCAATTTAAAATGAATTCAACTCCATTTTCAATTTTAAATCAAAATTGAATATTCCATATCATTATAATATTAAAATGATAATATTTTCAAAATATCAGATTTTGAAATTAATTCTCTAATATTCATTATAAAAAGAATAAAATCGATCGAGAAACCTGTTCAGGTTAAAATAGTGAATATCTGCTTACTTGGCTTCATATATTCCAATATTTTCGTGTCCATCCAAAATCGGACATCAAAATCACATTTTGGTTATTCACTGAATATTATTTTAAAATATTCATCATTTAAAATATTCGTTATTTTAAAATATTCTTTGTTTCTGAATCGAAATGCGACTCAACCAATTACCATATAATTTCAGTTATATGTATTTCATACATCTTATGTATTCAACAATAATGATAAATAATCATTACACATTCAAACATCATCCAGAGTGCACTCTACAACTGTATAAGCATTAAAATAAATAAATAACGCTCATTACGGTCTGTCAACCCATCGATTGACATACAATTAAATATTGAGATTAGTGTATGTCAAATATCATCCCAATACCCGTGTAGGGTTTTCAAACAACAAATACTGATTATTATTTGTGCAGTTGGGCAACGTGTAGAAATTATCGTCCCAATCAATATCAGTTAAACAGTTGCACATAAACAAGTCATCTGACTTGTAAATGAATATTTATTCCAATTTCATTTCAAGATAATTTTATATATCATATATATTTGTTAAAAATAATATTTTTTGCCCAATAACTAATTATTCCATAGAATGACTATTTTATATACTGAATATATACGATAAAAATTATATTGTTATCGAACTAATAATATTTCCATATCATGACTATTTTATATATGGCATATATATGATAAAAATTATATTTTTATCAAATAATTAATATTTCCATATAATGACTATTTTATATATAGCATATATATATATATATTTAGAAGATGGGTAATTTTTACTACAGGCTTCTCAGCCCAACAGATTAATGGCTTCAACAGCCATTACAACGCACACAAGGCCCAAGCCCAACGCACCACAAGAAGTCCATTACACATAAAGATACAAATCCACCTTTCCACTGGCACTTCAAAAGTTATTCTCATGAAAGTTTAGAGAATTAATTTTAACCCTAAAAAGTAAATCAAGGCGGCCGATGGTTACTACCCGCGAATTGGCTTCCTCCCTCTCCATCCATCAGATCCTCTTCTCGCAACCCCGCTGCTTCTAATCTTTGGCTATCAGTAAGTTCTCTTGCCCGAATTCTCTTTGCCGTAATCATCACGTCCACCCAATTTACGTAGCTAATCTTATTTGGGTTTTGTATTGTCTGTCTGAATATTCTGGCATTCCTCTCCCTCCAAATCGACCACACAGAGTTGGTGACGGCGATTTTGTAGAGTTTGGCTTTGTAGTTTACCGGTTGCCTGCTGATTTTTAGGTACTCTATGCATGAATTGAGGTTGTAACTTCCATTATTTATGCTTAGTTTTCTCATGCAGTTACCCCAGATCTTCTTCGAGAATTCGCGTTCAAAAAACAAATGTTGATGGGTTTCTTCTTCTTTACTACATAGTACACATAGATTTTCCTGTATTATCCCCCATGCAAGGAGCCTATCTTTCGTTGGAAACGTTGCTGAATCGCTTTATAAGTAGTAGCCGCCATCTTAGGACAGTTAACTCTATCCCATATGAAATCATGCGAGTGCATTGTTTGATGTTTGACTCTTATAGCTTCCCATGCTGAGTGAGTAGTGAACTCTTTGTTGTGTTTCCACGCCCAAATATCCTCCTCCCTGCTAGAATACAGCGGCATATACTGAATTTTTTCTTTAATTTCTGCACTACACGACAACCTGTTGCAACACCAGCTGTTATCGTTAATTATCTCTTCCACTATTTTATTTGGGTAGCCATAAGCTGAGAACATATCCCAGCCCAGTAATTCTATCAGAGACTTTCCATCTATCCATGGATCCTTCCATAAATTTGTCTCCTTCCCTTTAACAATCTCTTTAACATAGTTTTTGGCCAGCTTGTCTCTGATTCGAAGAATTGCCTTCCATGTAGGTAAAGCATTGTTATCAGTGGCTAATTGCCAGAAATTATCCTTCATATATCTACTTCTCATCCACTTGGCCCACAGCCCACTTGAATTTATTATTTTCCATCCCTGTTTCAATGTAAAAGCATCTCTCATTTCTCGTAGATTACGCAATCCAACTCCTCCTTCCTCTTTAGTTCTGCATAACTCTGCATATTTAATGTTATGCATACTCCATTTCCAAATGAATTCTGCACAAACTTTTTCAATTTTATCAATGGATGCATTAGGTAGTTGGAAGGTTTGGAACGAAAAATTAACTTTAGATTGAATGACTGTGTGTACTAGCTCCACTCTCCCCACAAATGATAACAAGTTTGAGCTTCAGCCCTGCAATTTGTCCCTAATCTTTGTAATGAGCTCTGCACATTCAGCATCAGTGATTTTGTTAGATGATAAGGGCACCCCTAGGTATTTCACTGGCAAATGACCTTCTTGCACTTTAAGAACATCTAGTACTTCATTTTTCTTCTTGTTGAACTTGTCAAAATAGCATTTCGTTTTGAGTTCATTAACTTTTAAACAAGTGTTCCTCTCTAATTCCCCAAATATTCTATTGATAGTTTGCCTGCCTCTATGTTTGATTTGATGTAGATTATATGATCGTCTGCATAGAGCAGATGGCTGAGCTGGGGCTGAAAATCGTAAATAGTTGAGATTTCTTTTTTGAAACAAGCAATTTCCATTTGAAGAGAGAAAAATTCCATCGCAATTGCAAATAGATAAGGAGAGAGCGGGTCCCCTTGTCTAATTCCACGATTACTACTTATGTGCCCTTTAGGAATGCCATTAATTAAGATAGAGTAAGTAGGGGAGTTGATGCACTCTTCAATGAGATTCGTAATTATATTGGGGAAACCCATGCATTGCAACATATGGATGATAAATTTGCGATTGATTTTATCATACGCTTTGTGAAGATCCACTTTCAGACATAGTTTATCTGCCCCTTGCTTGTTAAAATTTCTGACTAATTCATGTGCCAGTAGCAAATTTTCTGATATACTTCTTCCTTTAATAAACGCACTTTGGCATTCAGCAATGAAATCTGGCAAAATAATATTTATTCTGTTGCATATCACTTCGGAAAGAATCTTATACACCACATTACAGCATGCAATAGGCCTGTAATATTCAATTCTCGATGGATTTTCTTTCTTTGGTATGAGACAAATGAATGTGTAGTTTATTTCTTTTAGATTTTAACCAGTTTGAAAAGCTTCCTGAATTGCAGTAACTATAAAAGTTTTCAGGTATTCCTAATGTCCGCAGAAGAACAAGGAGCTCATACCATTGGGACCGGGGCTAGCATCCCCATAAATACTGTTCAGAGCGCTCCAAACTTCTTCAACAGTAACTAGACGCCTGATTTTTCTCTTGCCAGCAACATTCAATAGCCTCCGGCAGTTAATTCTGGGTAAGTCCACCTCAGTGTGTCCATTATATAGTTCAGAATAGCACTTTATAGCTTCCTCTTCAAATAGTTTGTTATTAACATGAGGTTGCCTATCCTGTTCAAAACATTGCATGTTAGTCATAACATTATTTCTAATGGACATTTTTGTATAAAAAAATTTAGTGCATTCGTCCACTTCAGTGATCCATCTCTCCTTGGCCTTTTGTTTGAGTTCTATAGCTTTGGTTTTGAGTGCATCCTTTAATTGCCATTGCAAATTATAGTATGTACTCCAACAATCAGCTTCCAGTTTAGTTAGGGTTTTGCAGTACAGTTATGTTGTCATGCTCTTTTGGTCGAATGCAATTCCACTCCTTTAATCTTGATTTGGCTGTTTTAATAATATGAACAAGTTTAAAGAAACATGATCCTTCCACCAAAGGCATCTCATTGATTAAGATTGCATCGTCATATCCACTCATCCGAGGCCAAGCATTACAGTATCGAAATGGTTTACCTTTAGCAATTCCCTTCTTTTCAGTCAACATGATGTAAAGTAGGCTGTGGTCACTAGTTGAATTAGGAAATATGTTAACCTTTATTTCTGCAAACATGTTGATACAGTCTACATTCACTAGTACTCTATCCAGTTTGCAAGATATTTTCTTACACTCTCCGCTTCTCCATGTGTATTTCAGGCCATTGTGGACAGGTTCCAACAACCCTATTGCAACCACACAAGCATTAAATTCTTCGATTTGGGAGACTCTCAACGTACGACCTCCTTTCTTTTCGTGATTTTTGAGTATAGCATTATAGTCCCCCATTACCAGCCAAGGCGTATTCACAGATTTGCTTATATCTTTGATCTTTCCCCATAGAAGAGATCTCTGCGAGGCTAAATTGGTCGCGTACACTGCAGTGACCATAATCACAAGCCCCCAGTGTTGTGTGCTTTGATTGTGATTTGCTGCTCATCTCTATCTATAACTTGAGTTGTCCATACATGCTTATTCCATATAAGCATAATTCTTCCTTTCTCACCCATATCATTGTTGTTTAACGATAGACATTCTTCACCCATGGTCAACTCAAAGTACTTCAGATTTGCATCACTGAATTTATTTTCGAAAATGCTCAACATAGAAGGAGATAAATTCCTTCTAAGATTATAGAGGTCTAATTTGCGAGCATCATTATTTAGACCTCTCATATTCCAGCTTACTATCGACATTGAGATCGTTGAGAATTCTCCTCAACAATCTAGGAGGGATTTCTTCCATGTTAACCATGGTGGCTAACCCTTGTGGCTTTGTGAATTGTGCATCATACTCTGCATTTGGTTTAGTATATTTACTTGGTGATTGTTCATTGTCTGATAGCTCTGATTCCTCTTCTTCATTTGATGCAGCTACTTGCTTTCCTGATGATGTTACGTTTGTTTGGGCTGAACTCTGGAACTTCTTCTAGGCCTTATCATGGCCAAGGTCCAACACCACCTGGGCCTCCTCCTGGGCTGTAGTTGGGCTGCACTGGATCACGTCCGTTTGTAAATTATGGGTAACTACTAGGGGGCTTTGTGGGGCTTCAGCAGTTTGCGATGTGGAAGGAACTTCCACCATTTTGCTTTGTAAATTTTGTTGTATATAAGCCTCATTGGCTGCTGCTTTATCTTTCATTTGCCATACTTTCTTTACTGGTTTTACTGTCACTTCACACTGGTCATCAGAATGACCAAAGCACACACAGCTTTTGCACCTAGGAGGCACAAATTCATATTCAATGTCTTGCACATACACATTGCCTTTGCTGTCTTTGGCACGAACTTGTTTTTTGAGTTCATCTGTAGCTTTTAGATCAATTAGCACTCTCGCGTATTTGAGTCTACAGACTTTTCTAGTGTTTTCATCCATTGACAACAGGACTCCCACTAGGCTAGCTAATTTGCTAATTCCTCGAGCATTCCAAAGTGATAGATCTAGGTTAATCGTTTTAATCCACACAGGATGAGATTCCAGCATGTCTCTTTCTAACCTTAGATTAGGCTCCCACTTTTTGATAAACATTAGTTTACTATCCATAAACCATGGTCCTTTTTCAAGGACTTTGCTACAATCAGCCTCAAGTTCAAATTTTATAAGATAGAATCCATTCTCACGAGCATAAACATCCCATTTACCTTTAGGTTGCCATTCTCGTTTAATAAAAGCATTAAGGTGAACATAATATGGTTTCTTACCCACTAGGTAAACATAAATTGCATTACCCCACAAAGACTCTGCCTGTTTAAATACTTCCTCGTCCATCATCGCAAATTCCCCCAAATCATCCATCGTAGCTTCAAATGTCTCCACTCCCCCATTAATGACAGTATTACCTGCCAGCGCATCAGCCCAGGAGTGGGAACCACTTGTATTGAAGTTATTTGACCAAGCGTTAGGGCGGGATTTGTGATTTTGGGTAGATGGTTGATTCTATCGGTTGCCTGTTGTCATATAGGCAATTCCAGGGACTTGCAATCCTCCTTTTTCCCTAACTTTTTGCCATTCAGCATCTTCATTGGGACTAGGGTTCAGATCCCCATTAGAGGTAGCAGCCGCCATTTTGATATATTCTCTCCTCCTACTATAACATATATATATATATATATATATTTTATACAACGCATATATAATTTCATACACCGTCGATTTCAATCCAACAATTTTACCATAACACAATTATATCACACCAATCATCCATGGTTTAACAAAAAAAAGTGTCAGGAGCTACTAAGCCCCGTTTATGTAATAACCCGGAAATCTGAGCCAATTTAAAATTTTTATTTTGGCTATTTTAGTGAATTTTGAATATTTAAAATGAATTATTTTAAATAATAACGACGAGAAATTTATTTTGAATAGAATTAGAATGTATATATTTATTTGAATCGTCGTTGGAATATATATATTTTATTTTAATTATAAAAGGAATTGAAAATGGCGCGGTAGTTTGAAAATTCGATTTCAAATTCAAATGAATGTGCAGGATTCAAAATAAACCGGATTTTAACAAAACCAAAAATATTTGGATCTAATTGGAATCTTTCCAACGAATCCAAGAAATCAAAATTTCATAGCGGGAATCAAAAGTTATGCCCAGTTGAAAATTCAGAATAGTCGTTATGGAATTCTGGCCCTTAAAAATGAAAATTTTGCAAACGACCTCGGTTTTCGACGAAACCACTTTTTTTTGGATCCGTGATGTCAATTTATTGCTAGATTTCAAAATTCATAATTTTTTGAATCAATATGTGAGCATGGCGAAGTAAAACGTGTTTTAACAGTTTCAGTTAATTTTGATCGACCAGAAAATGGCCATTTTTCAAACTGTCTCAGAATTCGATGAAATAAGTTTTGTTAGGACCGTATCGTCAAACGAAGCTAGAAAATATTTTATGGGAATTTTTAGAGATTGTATGTGGCCCCGGTAAATTAAAATGTACGTTTAAAATTCAATATAATGATTTATATTTTAATTTGAACGAAAACTGATCGAAACAGTCGAATCAGCCTACGATACATATCCCATTGTGTTCGGGATGGGGGAAATTAGCTAGGGTCGACAGTCGTTGGGATTCGTTTGGGATTCATATGTGAAAATTATTATTTTTGGAATTAAAATACGTAATAAAATATTTACTATATAAAGTAAAAATCAGTCAATAGCCCTAACTCCTTTCAATACGGTCAACTCATCAAACCGTCGTCTCCTATCATTTTAGGGTGGAAATTTTCAAATTGAAATTCCCCCAAATCAATTCGCCCCCTCAACAGATCGACGGCCATGAACTCCTACTGCCAGCACTACCGTTCGATACTTCATCTCGCCCACTCCCGTACGACGCAGCAGAGCTTCGCTCCTCTCCATCGTTTGCTCACGTTCTGGAGCAATTGAGGAGCCACCGAGCCGCTCGAGTTAACCAGAGGTGGGTGGCGTTGTTGCGCTCGTCATTGGATGGTGGAGGGTTGGGGCTACACGACGCCGTGGTCTGAGATGCTTCCAATGATCCACAACTAAGGGCGTAGGTGAATTTCCACGTCGTTGGGTTTAGCTGATCGGGTTTGTATTTCAGGTCCAGACGAGAAAACAGTGAGTAGTTTTTATAAGAAAACATTGTTAATTTTCAGTTTCTTTTATATAAAAACATTGTTAAATTTCATATCTTTAAATATAAAGCCACATTGCTTATTTTCAGATTTTATATAAAAAAATATAGAGCATGATTTTAAAAGAGGAATAACAAAGAATATAGAAAAATAGGATTTATGTATACGTAGTTTTGAAATATAGAAAAACATGTTTTTAAAAAATATAAAGATTGGATTTTTAAAACCGAAAAGGTTTGATTTATAAAAAAATAATATAAAGATGCGATTTTTACTGATATAAAAATATGAGTTTTATACTATAAACATCGTTATAAAAAAATTATTTTTATATAGGAAGTTGATTTATAAAATATGATGTTTACATAGAAGATTGATTTATAATAATACGATTTTTATATGTATAAAGGCAAAATAAAAAATGTGATTTTTATATACGTAGCAGCAGTATAAAAATGTGATTTTTATATACATAGCAACAACATAAAAATGTGATTTTTATATACATAGCAACAATATAAAAATGTGATTTTTATATATGTAGTGAATACGGGCAACTAAAGTGACGAAAGGTGAGCACGACGAAGATTTCCTACATATGAAGGGTCGTGGCGTTTGGTTTAGCTTGGGTGAGAACTCCTCACTTTTATTTTATTTTCTAGTTAAAATATATACTAGGATGCAGACGGTGCTTAGTAGCACCCGACACCTATCGTCCACAGACCATGGATGGCTTGTTTGTTTGATTGGTGTGTTGTGAAAAATGATTATGTGTGGTGGATTGAATAAATATTTTATAGTTAAAAATTCATAGGTTGAAATAAAATATATATTCATGTGTTGAAGTAAAATATATATTCATGTGTTGAAGTAAAACAAATATTCATTTACAAATCGAACGATTTGTTTATGTACGCCGATTTGACTGATATTGATTGGGACGATAAATTTTACACATCACCCAACTGCACAAATAAAATATGTGTTTGTTGATTTGAAACCCAACACGGGTATTGGGATGAGATTTGACGTACACTAATCCCGATTGTTTAGTTGTATGTCAATCGATGGATTGACAGACTGTGTAAGCGTTAATTACTGATATTTAATGCTTATGCAGTTGTCTGGTTCACTTTGGATGATGGTTGATGATTTATCGTTGCTATTATATATATGTGTTGTAGTGAATCCATATAATTAACGTTATATGGTAATTGATTGGGCCTCATTCCAATTTAGAAAATAAGGAATATTATAAAAATAAATTCATGTGTTGAATAGAAAATATATTCATGTGTTGAATAGAAAATATATTCATGTGTTGAATAGAAAATAAATTCATGTGTTGAATAGAAAATATATTCATGTGTAGAATAGAAAATAAATTCATGTGTTGAATAGAAATAAATTCATGTGTTGAATAAAAATAAAAAAATCATGTGTTGATTAGAATAAATATTCATGTGTTGAATAGAATAAATATTCATGTGTTGAATAGAATAAACATTCATGTGTTGAGTAAAAGCCGTACTGATTAGATTGACGCCATTTTTACGTGAACGATATTTTTATCGATTTTATTCATTTTTATAATGAATATAAGAAAGAAAGTGATTTCAAAATATAACGTTTTGAAAATATTATCATTTGTATATCGATGATGTGGAATATTCAATTTTGATTTGAAATTGAATATGAAGTTGAAATCGTTTAGAAAACGAATTTTAAAACGATTTATAAAATACGTTTTGAAAGGAAATCGACGAAATATATATATATATATATATATATATATA
The DNA here is from genome assembly GCA_030737875.1 of Allium sativum. Taxonomy (NCBI): domain Eukaryota; kingdom Viridiplantae; phylum Streptophyta; class Magnoliopsida; order Asparagales; family Amaryllidaceae; genus Allium; species Allium sativum. The sequence continues at coordinate 32,963 of JASFAX010001784.1, read as the reverse complement.
TATATATATATATATATATATATATATAATGGCCTGAATAGAACGCGCAGCACCGCGGCAGTTCACGAATTTTGACCATTGACTTCGAACGGATATTGCGGGAGATCTGACCGTCGGATACTCCTAAAACCAGAACCGTTGGGTTGGTATCGAAAAGAGCTTTCTAACGAATATAATAAATTAGAAATCTAACAGTTGGATTTGGAATTATGTCCAAATCAAATTTGGAAAAGGTCGTTGTAAGTGTAGTTCGATGGCCGTTGATGGAAATCGACTGTACGGGCCTTGATAAAATTATTAAAAATAGTAATAATTTGTGTAAAATCATAGAAATGATTTATAAGAATTGGGATGAAAATTTCCAAATTTGAAAAGATAAAAATAGGTTTTTGTCAAAATGAACTAGTTTTGAACTAGAATTATGATTCCATTTATTTTTAAAATAAATAAATTGGATTTGAAATGGTTTTAAAAGTAACCAGAATTTCCAATAATTGAATTGGAATGGATTTTAATCGAAATTGACTTTGGAATATTTCGATGTTGGATTTCGTGATGATACAGATATTGTTATGGGAATTTGAAAGATATATTATTATCGTTATTTCCAATACGATATTTGTTGGTCGTAGAATTTGATATTGAATATAAGACGATATATTTTCTATTCAGAGCCTTGTATTCAATATCAAATGTGATTTGGATTTGTCGTGAATGGTGTCTTTATTAACACTGTTCTTAAACCCAGTTGAGAAAAAGATTAAATCTTTTTATTTAGATTTAATGAAGTGTACCAATTAAATGGTATTTAATTGGAATTGAATTGGAATTGAATTGGAATTGATTTTTGGGTTTATCGTGAATGCTGTTTTGAATAACACTTGTTCTTTAACCCGATAATTAATGGAATGTGATTTTGGGTTTATCGTGAACCGTGTTTTAAATGACATTGGTTCTTTAACCCAGTTAAAGATAGGATTTGATTTCCCAAGTTAAACAATCATTGCTATGATTTTTGGGAAGATTAAAACTAAGTGGAGTTTTAATGAATCTTTAATTAAATTGAAGTGATCGAGAATGGAGTATCACCAGTTTTTCTCCAGGCGATAGTTAAATCTTTAATTAGATTTGGACATGAAATGGTAGTAGAATTTACCGATAACACCGTGGTGTTAGATATGAAGTATTACCAGTTTTACTTCATGGGATGAATAGGTTGGGATTGGGAAATAAAATAAGTGATTACTTCGGTGTGGTTCGCTAATCCCGACTAATTTGAATTGATATTCAAAAGAAGATTAAAGAATAAATTTAAAGAATTTATCGTTGATAAAATTAATGGGAACCTTTCCCAAAGTGTAAGAATATTTGAATAAAAGAATATTCTGAATTGGAATGAGGCGTATGTTGTGTTTGTGTAACACTTGTTTATTATATATGCAAGTAATTCAGAAACACCGGGTTTATCCCATTCTGAATAACTGATTCGACGTGGTGTCGAGGATGAAGACGGTGGTCGAAGACCGGAGGTCTTCACATCGTTTGGGTGATTACTGATAATCTTGATTGGGCTGTACACCCAAGAGGAGGGAATTAGTTGGTGATCGTCCAGGCGTACCTAGAGATCGATGGATATGCGAGGTACAAGGTGCCTCTGGTTTCGTTCAGACCCAGAACGAACTTTTATATGGACTGTGTGTCTGACATTGGATTTTATTCTGTGTGATTGATTTCTATTAAATATATATCTGTTTGGCGGCGGAGAATTTATTCTCTTGCTTAACGCCCTTCTCTGAGACGTATGAGCTCCGGGGTATATATTGATGGATATCAATCGCATGGAGTGAATTGCCGGTGTGGCATGCCTAAGTGGCAATTGATCAAGGCTTCTATTGAAAAGAAAAGTCTTGTGGTAGATGATCAAAGCATGGCCTTTGTGGCATAGCTTTATGTAGCATTGATTCGCAAGCCTCACACCCCGATTGTGAACCAAAAACGGGAGAGGACCTCAGGGAGGGCATGCATTTCCTTCTAGCTAGGGTGGTGTTAGAGACCTACCAGCCCTGACATTTATATTATTTTCACTTGTGTGGTTGTTGCTATTGCGAGGCGCCTCAGATATATCAGTGAATGTGTGGAGCCGATGGAGTCATTTGGCTCATTTATGCCCCAAAGGGAAGGGAAACGCAGTGTCGAGGCATTTTAATCCACATCGGTGGACCGGCCCTGACGATCCGAGGGTCACTCGAGCTCTGATCCTGAGACATGGGCTAGATTGTCTCGAATCAGTAGAGGACTATCTTTTGCCTTGGTTCACAGATGGAAACCCAACTTCCAATACGTGACTTTGCGGTTTTTGATTGTAGAGCCTAGTATGGCGACATAGTGGTATAGGGCGCTTATGCCGTCTATGATTGATACTTATGATTTGAAATTGTTTTGACACTATATACTTATAGTAATAATAAAAGATGAAATTTCACGTACCAAGCATTCTTGGATATTATAAGGTAAAAACCCTATCCTCCGACTTGCGTTGCATTGTGTGATGGGACCTGGGTCTTATAATAGCTTCATTTTTCTTTATTTAGCATTGCACTGTTTGTTTTATGCACTGGTATTCTTGGGAGGAAACCCGTTCCTGTTATACAGCGTGGTCCCTTGATTTGCCTAACTTTAAAAATAACAATTAATTACTGTTTTAGTTCTTACACCAGTCACATGACTGACCTGGATTTTATTGTATTAACCTAAACTCTGGGTGCCCTTATTTTGACACGGGCAGCTAGTAGTTTTGGTTTTGCAGATTTATATTCACAGGATCCTGATTTACAGCTGGAATGATATCCGGAAAGTCTGTATCCGTATATCTTCTTCATTTGTGCTTTGTATTATTTTCCGCTGCGATGTATTTAAATATAATTTAAATCTCTGATATTTTATGTGTAATATTTATTCATGCTCTGTAATATTCTGATATTCTGATGGAATTGTTGTAATAAACAATGAAATGTTCTTCTGTTTGCGTTCCGATATGTGTTGTTCTCAACTCAATCCAGGCTTTCCTATCCGGGGAAGTTCGGGTCGTTTCATTTTACAACCTATGATATAATTACATAACAAAAATAGTTGAGTGAGAAAGAGTTCTCACATTGGTTTCCACTCCATCAGTTTTTATTTATGAATTACTGAACTGTTTGGATTTGAATTTGCCTGAAATTCTAACATGCTCCGTTTCTGTCCCAGTCATTTCCATTGCGTAGATCCTGTCAAGGCGAACCCAACGCATCTGAAATCATGCAATTCTGTTTCCGTATGTAAAAGATATGATAATTTAACCATTTGATAATTAATTAAGTTATTAATTAAAATAATTAATTAACCTTTAATAATGTTTAATCAAAACGTTGTCTCCCACATTCAAATTGTTTTCTGGAATAAATCGAGACCCCGTAACCCATCGAGCTTGCTTAGGGTTCAACGCCGCCGTTGCTAGGCTTGGCCGGATCCTGATCGGAAGTTGCGAGGTCGAAGGGATTCTCCGGAGCTTCCACCCCTACCATGGAGCACTACTCGATCCCCCTCCGTCCACTCAAAAACCGCGCTGAACTGCTCATGTTTAAGTACTAATATCTTGCAATACACCACACTAGATTTGATCTCCACCGTATGAAATTAAAGAGCAGGAAAATCTCCATAATTTTCGGTTTATAATCTTTGATTGCAACGATTTGGATTAGGAGGATTTGGCTCAAGAATTTCCGAGAATTCTTGCCTTCGATTTCCATTTGGTGGCTGGCTTTTAATTGACTAGGGTTTCTCTAGGAAAGAGGGGTATTTATAATTATATTTTATTATTATTCAATTTAATAAATTCCAGTTTTACTTGTTTATTGCTCCTAACTCCAAACGAACCCCAACGACTGATGTCCTAGCTAAATACCCTTATTTCGGACACAATGGAATATGTTTCGTAAGCCAATCGACTGCTTTTATTAGTTTTCATTAAAATTAAAATATAAATGAATATATATTGAATTTGAACGTACATTTTAATTTACCGGAGCCACATACTGACTCCAAAAATTACTGAGAAATAAATCTTGCTATGTTTTGATGATACAGTCCTAACAAAACTAATTTCGTCAAATTTGGAGACCATTTGAAAAATGACCATTTTTCTAGTCGATTAAATTCAAACTAAAATTACCAATCACATTTAATTTCACAATGCTGACATATTAATTCCAAAAATTATGAAATTTGAAACCTAACAGTAATTTGACATTCCAAATCCATTTAAAGCAGTTTCGTCGAAAACGGAGGTTGTTTGCAAGATGGCTATTTTTAAGGGCTATTAATTATATTAAAATATACATAAATTCCATAGCGACTATTTTCAATTTTAAACTGGACATAACTTTCTATTTATATAATGAAATCTCAGCTTTTCACATTCGTTAGAAAGATATAATTAAACAGATTCAAATATTTCTTATTTTACTTAAATCCGATTTATTTTGAATCCTACACATTCAATTGAAATTTAAAATTGAATTTTCAAACTACCGCGCCATTTCAGGCTCGTTTTATAATTAAAATAAATTTATACATTCTAACTTCGATTTAAATAAATTTTAAATCATTATTATTTAAAATAAATCATTTTAAATATTGAAAACCCATTAAAATTGCTAAAATAAATTTTTTAAATTGGTTTAGAGAATCCGGGTACTTACAAAAACTTTTAGGTAAGTGAACCAATTTATCACCAAAAATTCTCCATCTGCTTCCTATTCATCTTTACATTATTTAATCTACTCTTAACTAGTTCAATGTGGCTAAATTATTTTTACAACTTGGTTTAAAAATTCAAGAATATACTCTATCCTCCAAGTAGAGTCTTCATGACCTCAACACTTTTACTGTATTCATATTCTAAATTCATGTCTTTACCTTTATTATCTAGTGTTCCACCATCAATCCCACTTATATTGTCCAACCCCATAAGGACGCACTTTTTTTTTTTAAATTCTTTATGGTTTACAAAACTATGCATACCCTTTAAAACCATATTTGAAAAAAATATTAGTAAAAAACTTATTATTCATGTAGTAACAACAATTTCCTTTCGAAACATTTATAATTATTTTCATGAAATTTCCAAAACAAACTAATCTTGTATCAAAGCATGCTAGATTTTAAAAAACTTATATTTCTAAGATCATATAAATAGATATGATGGGTTACACACAAAGTGGATATACAAATTTTCTGTTTCATTAATAAAATTCTCTTCTTCAAATTTCTTTTATTGGAACACATATATTAACCTTTCCATTATTCCATTTGAAATCCTTATTTCTTTTCTGTCTAAAACACATAAACGTTTAACTATTAACTTACTCACCAAACAATTACTTATTTCAAATCGGTGGTCATATACAATCAAACATCTTAAGTTCTATCAATTTGATTTTGATAATTAGGTATCAATTTATCCCTGTAAGTTACTCCTCTATAAACAGAATTTCCAAGATCCTATCATGCCCAAATGATAAAAAATCTGATAAACATCTAACTCTAAATCATTGAAGATAACTAATAGTGAAATTCGTCTTTATAACCTATGACAATCCAATGTATGCTTCCAAGTTAAATATTTTTAAGGTCCTAACTGATATGGTTAGGTTCAGCTTTGGTTCCCACTCGTTCTTGGAGGTCTCCCTAGAACATACTAGAGCAAAAATGAGTTTCAACTGTTAATTATGCTAATGTGAATCTTATATAGTCACATGTTCCTTTTGCAAACCATATTTCTATTAATGCTACTGGGTGCATCAGGTTAGCATAAAAATTCAATTACTCTTATATCCATTCTCAATCGTGGTAAGAGAAAATCCATAAAATTTATGCTTCCCTTATACAACTGCAAAGTATTCCCATATAAGCAATGTATATTCTCAATGCTTTCATTCCAATAATTCTTATACCAAAAATCAAGAATTAATTGTCAACTACATTCCTACTTCTATTTAAAGTATACCCAAAAACCAAAAACCAACGGGCACCCGAACCTTAATAATCTGTGTTGTCTTAAGTTCCAATAGCTTTTAGAGGACAAATAAACCAACTATTTATGGTCATTGAAATTACAAACCTTTCTCATACTAGGTAACGCCTCCATGACCTAACCAACAAACCGATGACATTCATCCCAAGATCCACTCTCATGGGTTCCTTTGCCAACGCAACTACTAATATTAAAGTATTAATAAGAACTCTTTTCTTCTTCTTTTTCTAAAGAGCTTCACACTTTGTGTTAAAAAAACTTCTCTTGGTGAGGCATATAACGACCCAGAAAATTTGACGCTTGAAATTTTAATAATAATACATAATCTTGTATTACTTGCAAAACCTAAGTATTGAAAACCCAAATTGTAAATAGAACGAAGTTAGAGGGTGAGAGAAGAAAGGAATGTTAGACTGGAAAAATAAGAAGATCGGAGTCTCACAGCAGAATAGACAAAATAAATATATCAAAGATACTTTACTCAAAAGAAACTATATATTTATAATTACAAAATCAGAGCACATATTCATTTTAATATAACACACACCGAGGAATAACTTATTAATAGAAAATAAAGATGTACGTCTCGGCTTTAGCTTCTCTTATGGAACTCCAAGTAAAATCTAACTTCGAAATATACTCGGTTTGAACCGAGCACATTTGACGTAAAGCAAAATTCACTCGGATCAGACTGGAATAATTTTCAGTGATAAATTCATAAGACAACCATCTTGCTTAACTTTAGAAAAATCCTTTGAAAGAAAAGTATAATTGTAAGACCAGTCCACACATAAACAGAAATGGTTTTTACCTTGCGATAACCCAAAACACTTTTTATATCAAAATCTTGTGATATTATAATAGTGTCTATCAAACCACAAATAAATAACCATTTAGCAGAATGCTTGCATATCGCGTTATACATACTTAGTATAAAATCAAAAACCATATCGCACTTATTGGATTTTGGATTTCCATCATGACAAGGTATGGGACCACCTTCCGACCTCTAAAGAGCAATACACTCGGGTTCAACAAGAACATCTTGTAACCTGGCTACGCATGATCGACCACTCATTCAGCTTAAGTGTATCGAATATATTGTCACCCTACGGGTGCGCAACCACTGTATTTCCCAGGAGATATTGAAACAAAAGAAGATCAAATAGAATTTTCTCTACATAGTAACAATACATCCTAATGAGTATGACCCACATTGCAATGCTGCCTACCCAGTAACATCCCAGATTTTTTATCATTTAATATTGAACATTTAAATTAATTTTAAATGTTGAATTGAAAATATAATTGATTTTTTTAATAGAATTTATTGATTTCATAATCGATATACGATTTAATTTCGAGTATATTAAATTATCGTAATCCGAAAAAGAGAATAATTGAATTGGATTTAATTTAAAATTGTCGATTTAAATTGTTACTTCTCCAAACAATCAAAATAGGAGTACATGATCCGAAATATATTATTATAAAATTTAACGGATAAGATCAAAATCAAATTGAGTTAATGCAACATCTATTCGAATTAAATTTAAATCAAATCAGATTTTAAATCGCGCTTGTACTTAAGGTAGCAAACATTTAATAGAAATGTACGAATTGTCTCCCTCTTCCTCTATAAATCGCGACGCACCCCGTTACCTTATTTCTGCAAAAATCCCAAAAGCTTCATGCTAATAAAAAAAATGGTCCTTCCCTTTATAAATCGAATGAAGAAAATTCTAAACTGCGACCCTAGTCTCCTTTCTGCTCGTTCTCTTTCACTCCGAAAAAACCAAAAGTAAGTCCCCTTTCTATTCCCTTATCAAAAACAATCTTTTGTTCAATAAATAAACCAGGCATCTTCCCCAACAAATTCGAATGGCTTTGCTCTTCGTATATGTGGTCTTCGATTATCGTGCGTGTTGATATAACGAGCTCGACCTTTCCAGTCGAGAATTAGTGTTGAGTGAGATTTACAGGGAGCTATTGATGAGATGTGCGATCAGATGAAAGGGTTGTTGCGATTCTAGGGCAGGTCGACACTGGTTTGGGGTACGAACTGGAGTGCGATCGAACTGATGTCGATTTATACGGATTTGTAATTTTCAATGATCTAACTTTGAACTAGGTGATCTAGACTTGGTCTGATGTTAATTTGGGGTGTGCGATTGAAATGGGTCAGTGGGGTTTCTAGAGGAGGACGCATGAAAATGGATGATAGTAACCGTGCATCTGGGTGGAGTTCAAACTGATGGAAGAAAGAGGGACTACTAATGGAGGAGGTGGTCTAGATATTGAAGGTTGATGGGTTGTAATGGTGAAACGGGGAGCAGGTTATCAGATTACAGTCCGATGAAGATAAAGGTGATGATGGAAGTCAAAATGACTTGATCAGAGGTGGGCAATGTTGTTGAGGACAATACAGATGACGTAGCAGTATGAGGCAGTGGCTTTAGGTGATAAAAAAGAGATAGAGGATTGTCTATAAGATCTTCAACGAAATGGTAGAGTATATAATTAAAGTGTTAGGGGTTGATTTCAGTTTTGGAACTATTGAGGATGTGCTTTGTGAATTAGTCGAGAAGTTGGGGCAGTAGTAAGGTAAGTTTTAACAAATTTAAATATATATAGAAGAATTTATTTGTTTACTTAGTTATAGTTTAATTAATAATTTTTTAATCGATATTTAAAATTAATTAATCAGAGGCATAAAATAAATTCATTCGAGTAAATTCGTAGCTGCGATGATATGGAATTAATTGGATATTCAACAAAAGGAGAATCATGGTGGGTATACTCACTCTCTTGTTCGATTATAATTTATTATAATCGAGTTTTTTATAAAAATATTTATATTTTACTTGTTTGTTGATTGGTTGCATTGTTGTTGTTTGACAATGATTTTTCTATTACTTAGAAAGTCATCGCAAAGTGTAATAAACCGCAAGCACACGGCACACACTTATAGTACGTTAGCGAATACGAGTCGATCCATGGGGAAAGAAGTAATTATAATTTTATTCAATTAAATAAAACGAAGTCGAGTGAAATTTTAACTAGAACTAAATTAAATTAACAAACTGTTGAAGTCAAAATTTGCTTCAACACCAACGGTGCACATAATGCACTTCACCTCTTCGGTAAGGAAAATTAATGTGAGGCCGCAATCAAAGATGTACTAAAAATATAAAATCAAGAACACAAAGTTTTTATGGTGGTTCGATCCAATGAGGATCTACATCCACTTTCATATGAGGTTCCATTATCAACATGTTGTTTACAAGATGAACTTCACTCTTACAACAAATCTAATCACTCTCTCACTCAAAGATTTCATTCGGACTCTTCAAATATGTTGAAGGAATAGAATATTCAGCGGAGATGTGGCGTGAGTGGAGAAGAATTGGACTGTTCCCTCTAGATGCTTGAACTTGGATGGCGAATCTTCAAGTCTTTGATCTCGTGGATGGATTTGATGGAGATCATGATTGATTAATGGTTTGATGAATGTTGGCACTCTTAGGAATAGTTGAAAGAAAATTCCAGCAGCACTTCGTGGTCCTGAAAAAACTCCCCCCTTAATGAAGAAGTGAGGGGGTATTTATAGGTGATTTTCAGACCAGGTGGAAATCCTGTAATTTCCCTGTACCTCGTTTTAGGCTGTCGGGCGGGCTAAATTTTACCGAAGTACAGTGGCAAGGTCTACATAATGCGGAGCGATCTAAGTCTTCTGCGGCATGGGATATGAAGGCAGAGCGGGCTAAAGGACGCGGGACGGACCAGAGCCAAATGAGGCAATATGGCCACGAGCTACGAAATGCGGAATGGATCAGGAACGCATGCACCATAGCGACGCGAGCTATCATGAAACTGGGCGACCTATGCACACTTGAATTGGGTTAAATCAGAATGAAGCAGCTTAAACCTTGATGAAGTGATCTAAATCTTTTAGTGAGCTAACAATTTGGAATGATGACGACCCAAAGATTTCACGGGCTGGAGCTTGGCACGCAGAAACTTTTTGAAGAGCTATGGACCCCAACGCTTTAAATGCGTTTATCGGCCCAAAGAGCTCGTACGAGCTAGGTCGTCATAGTGATCCAATATGCCCTAAATGAGCCAAAACTTTCTGAATGTCCCCAAATTGCATGACTGACCTCAACATACTGTAACGACCTATGACACTTTAGCGAACTGAAAAGATCAATGTGCTGGTGGAGTTTGAACGATCTAAAGATCCTGTCAACCTAAAATCATGGAATGACCCAAATATGCTTACTATTTTTTTAAATACATTCTATGGGTTAACATTTTCCCCTCGAAATTTGTATTTATTGGAAATAATATGGGCTTCAAACTAGATAACCTTTCATATGTCATTTGAGATTTTAGTCGTTAGGATCTTCAAACCACGCAAATTCCTAAACCATTTTGATTCCTAGGTCGTCTGTCTCCCTGGGTCGCGTTCGTTAATATTCTCCCTGACATTAGGTCGCTGAAAGGCCCTTCATTCTAGGTTTATTTATTGAACCCTTCTTTTATTCTTTCTTTAAACCATCATTTCTCTTTAACCTTCATTTAAACTAAAAACTATTAATGGCGACCTTCGAACAATAAGTCCTGCTAACTTCCAAACAAATCTACAACACCAAGAATCAGGTTTGACTCTAAGTCTTCTCCTTGCTGCTCATACATTTAGAATTGAACCGGATTCTTTTGAATTTTGTGCATTTGTCATTCGTTGCAATTTCATCACATGTTTGGTGATAATGTCGCCACCTGTAATGGTTCCTCTTTGTGGCTTCAAGCTTATTCATTGGAGATAGATTTGGTTTAGTTTCCACACACAAACTCTCGCGATTCAATTATGTTTTTCCTTCTCTTTATTAAATGACGTGACAACTGTTCTTGTTTGCGATCTTAATTTGTGTCACCGTGCCTTGCCATCTTAGTTGATTTTTTTCCAGATTATAATCATGAAATAACCCATCTTGGATTAGGTCGTTGTTGCCAATTTCGGGGTTTAATCCGCATCCCCACTTTAGGCCGCTATAACAACTCAAGGTCTTAAGTCATTATTTTAGATCTTCATTTTCGGGTCATTCCTATTTTTCAACTTTTGGTTTCTCATAACTTATTAATTCCAAAGTGCTGATATATTCTAGCGATCTTAAATTTGAACAAAATCACTCAGAGTTTAAAGAAGTTTATAATGATCCAAAGCTATGACTGACCCTAACGAACCAAAATCCTGATTGGCTTTAATGATCTAAAATCTTGATCTCGTTTATCATTTTGTATATGCTTCTTTCTCTTTTTCTTTTACTCACTAATGGAGTTGTTCATGCAGGTCGTCTACCAATCACAACAAAATAAAAGGTCCTTTGAAAGAAGATGATTCCCGGAAGTGCCGCAAATCAAATGAGTCATCTGCAGCTGATTCTTACTCTACGTCTAATCCTCCTCTTGTAATGCTCCAACTCTGGACGATCTCCGAATTATCATGGATAGACCTCGTTACTCTCCTGAACCATGACATCCTAAACTTGCTAGCCGATTCGAGGGGTGGTGTTTACAGGGGGCGCGTGTCGAGGCGGATATTTACCCATTTGACCAGCAGACCATTCCCGATGACACAGATGCTATTCACCGAAGCGCACTTACTCAACTCGACAATACTAGGGACTGGTTTGAAAAGCACACCAATCTTATTGAGAACTATACTGCGAAGAAGATGACTAGTTGGAATATGCTTTCCTGTGACCTCCAGATATTGAACAAGGAGCATCTTGAACGAATTCTGTTTTGGAGGACGATAAGACCATGCTTGTTCAGGCTCTAAAGTCCAGAGATAGGATAATTGCTGAACTCTTGGTTCAAGAGGGGAAGATGGGTCCGCCTTCCTCTCATTCCGCCTATTGAGTGTCTTTGTGATGGGCAGAAACCATGACTTTCTTGTTCTCCCTTTATGGTTTGTAATTTTATGTGTGTAAATTACTAGACTGGATTTTTCTATGCGAGTACCAGTCCTCTCTTATGACTCTGTCTCATGTACTTGACCTTGTGTTGTCCTGCTTCATGAATGAAGCGTTTTTTGGATGTGTAGATTCCTGTTTCGCTTTAACACCTGCTTTCTTTTCATATTTACATCGCGAACTCTATAGTTCACAAGTTTTTTTTACAACGTTTATACATTTATGGCGCTTTTTAATAAACTAGGTTTGTACTGTAGCCACGAATCTTTGTTAACTGGGTTTACTTAGCCAGTTTTACCATTGAAATACGTTGATTTGACCATAGCAAGAAGTTTCCAATATAGTCAGCCGATCTTACATCTTTTCACGGAGATGTATTTCCTTTTTTGTGCCCCTTCTTGAGAGGTCTTATATTGTTCCTCTAAAGAGGTATTTGTAAACCCGTTATTCATTGTGATTGAACAACTCAGCCACTTGTAGAATTTGTAGGGTGTAACACCATGTATTTTCTATGAATATTAAAACTAATAGATCTGAGAACACTTAATTTCTAGAAAAAGAAATAAGGGAAGCGTTCGTCTCGGAATTCTGCTTGAGATAGAGTCCGAGTTTACGTGAATCGGACTCCGTATGAAGAAGTTATGGAGTTCAGAAGATTTCAAGTTTAAGCAGAAAATAAATATAAACAATAATATAAATCAAAAACCAGTTCAAAAATCAAAATTCAGACAGAACAGACTGAGCGGGAAATTTCCCGCTCAGAGTGTCTAACCCCCCAAGGGGAGTCGACATAGGTGTCGACCCCCCCGAAGGGAGTCGACCCCTTTGGGATCTGCTTCCTGTGATGAATTTCTGTAGTCCTGAGCTGATGTGGCCTTCTCTAATTGGCCGATAGCTAATTTCTGAGGTATTAAGGCTTATATGTCATATTATGGTTGGCTGGATGACACATCTCTTTAGTTTGATGGCTCTGATTTCTCCTAGACTAATCTAAAGGCTAGAATTAAACCTAGACTTATATAAGCACCCCAGACCTCAACCCTAGACCACACAATGAAGCCGACATGCTGTCTATGCCTAAGTTAGCCTAGCCTCCAACTTCTCTGAATTAGAAATCAAGTTAGAAAGCTCCAAACAAAATCCAAACTAGAGAATCAAACGTCTACATCAAGGGATAGCTAAACAAATTCAGAAATTAGATCATAGAATACAAGATCCATCCTTTTTCTGTAAGTTTAGGTATTATTTAGATTTAAACATCTAATGGAAATCATGACTGTTATAATCGGATCTAGAACGATGCCTAATTCTGATTCGTGCCTATCCTTTTGTCAAATCTGAATTGCTTATGCCTATGAGACTATTGTGATTGACATAATAAAACCTATCATGCCTATGAGACTGTTGGACTGACATAATAGAACCTATCATGCCTATGAGACCGTTGGACTGACATAATAGAACTTATCGTGCCTATGAGACTGTTGGACTGGCATAATAGGACCTATCATGCCTATGAGACTGTTGGATTGACATAATGGAACCTATCATGCCTATGAGACTATTGTAATTTTGTTGTACATCCTATACCTATGAGACTATTTTGATTAATATAATGGGACTTATCATGTTGTACATAAAAATTAGGGATTCTCTTAAGTCCAATTTTATCTAACCTTTACATCTATGGTGTAAATTACTTAGCTTGTCTACACATATTGTTAATGTACAACATTGAAATATGATTCTTGAATTCGGTACATCTTTACATGCCTATTTTTCCTTATGATAATTCTAATGCTCCCTCTCTATTTTTCCCCTTTTTACTTGATTTTGTGAATACTAAGTTCATTCGGAACTTAGATTAAATCTCGTTGTACATGCGATTATAACGCGGGGAAAATTGGGTATTATTTAATAAATTTTGGGCGTATCATGGGAATGTAGCACAAACTTGTACTGGCTAGACTTATAGAAAAATTTGACACATAGATTTGGACACATATGACAAATATGTAAAATTGGCTAAAGATGAACATGCCTAACCCGAGGTTAGATTGAGTTGCGGTGTAAGACTGCCCGGAACCACCCGGCACATCCAGCTACCGCAACAATATAGATCTAATGTGAGAGGTTAGCACATTAAGCCCAAAAACCCGAGGTTAGATTGAGTTGCGGTGTAAGACTGTCCGAAATCGCCCCGCACATCCAGCGAACGCAACAATATAGATCTAATGCGAGAGGTTGTTGCTTTAATGAATTAATTAAGGCTAAGAAACAGACAGGCTAAGAATGGTAGGTTTATGTTAATTAAGGCAACACTTAACCAATACAACATATTAGCAAAACAGATGGGTGAGGTTAGGTAAATTTGAGAACACTTATCCGTTATAACATGTTTATCAGGAAACCCTAGCAACGGGGACCCATTTCAGCAGTAACCCACATAGATATATCACGGTACCCTGAACTAGGCAGGGCGGGGCATGATTACTGGCCTGGTTATAAGCGGTCAATATAGCGGTGGGTGGTGCAGCTGTGTAGTTCCAACGGAGTATGGGCGTGCACATACTTCGGAGTGGAAAAGCAGGCACTGGGCATCAGTAGTATACATTGTGCATCTTGAATCGTGTCGGGTTTCCATCATGGGAATTGATACACCCCATTGGGGCTAACACAGGTATCTACACACGAGCGGGGCCGAGGGACACAAGTAAGAACTGAATTTGAGTAGAAGCCGACTGGGAAAGGGATCACTTTGTTATGAACACATGATGGTAGTTGAAACATTCGTTAGTAGGTACAGAGAAATGGAAACGAGTGTGATAGTATATTCAATTTATCTTGCCTTATCTTATGTTATCTTATTTCTATGGTATTGTCTTATGTTCAATTTATTCATGTCATGATCCTTTTACTTGTTTACATGCTGAATAATCACTGGACTTACCAGACTTATGTCTGACCCGTTTTCTTTCGCCTTCTTTTCTTCCGTTTCCCCCGAGGTCCGCAAGGAGGGAATACTTCAGCTTAGTGCAGACCTTTTCCAGCTTGAAGTGAGTAGATGTATTGCTTGAATTATCTTTGCTGGGGCTATGGCTGTGATTACACTTTTATTGGGGATTTATCCTGCTTTACTACTGTTTTATGCTTCTTTATGTACTTGGAGTTGTAAATCAAGACAGATGTTTTATTGTAATAATTTAGAAGTTGGGCTTTGAGACAATGCTTTTAATGTTTTGACTGAACCACGCTATTTATAAAATGATTTCAGTTTTCTGCTTTTATATATGTCTGTCTTGTAAATTATCTATGCCTTTTACCTAAAATGCTTCACCAAAGTTAATGCATTCCCTTTGTGAGTGACCTTAATGAAGGTAGGGTGTTTTACTTGGTATCAGAGCAATGGATTACAAGATCAAATAAAAGTTTTTGAAAACTATTTTTCATAAAGAAATTTAAAGAACCATTTTCAAGAAAAGTGTTACTTTATTTTAAAGGCATAATTCCCCAAATCCATATGCATTACCCTTCTACCCTTTGTTTTGAACCTTTTATTTTCGTTTCAGCATGTCTAGGGATCTTAATCTTCCCGAGGGTGTACCAATAGCTGGTTAAGAAGGTATCTGGAGGCTAGG
Organism: Allium sativum; assembly: GCA_030737875.1. Classification (NCBI taxonomy): domain Eukaryota; kingdom Viridiplantae; phylum Streptophyta; class Magnoliopsida; order Asparagales; family Amaryllidaceae; genus Allium; species Allium sativum. Next base: position 17,274 of record JASFAX010001784.1, on the reverse strand, counting down.
GCTAATGGCGCAGGCCCAGCAGACGTTCCTCCTCCCCAGCTGCAGCCGTTCCTCTTCCTCCTCCACATGTGAATGATTTCTTGAAGATATGTAGAGACTTTCGAGCTATGGACGGAAAGAACATTAATGGGACTGAGTCATTTGTGAAAGCAAGAAACTTGCTCAAGGAAACAGAAGATCTATTTGTTATCTTCGAAGTGGACGATAGGCAGAAGATACAATTGGCTGTATGGTTACTTAAGGACGAAGCCTCCTACTGGTGGGAAGTTACTAATGCTGAGAGACCAGTTAAAACTTGGGAGGATTTCAGAAGAAGATTTGAAATGAAGTTCCTATTACAAGCTGAACGAAGCCTACAAATGGAGAAGTTCTTAGCACTCAAACAAGGAAGCCTTTCGGTTAAGGAATACGTCAACCAATTCAACCCGCTGGCTAGATTCGGATTGGAGTTAGTAAACACTCCACATAAAAGGCTCTCCATTTCGTTAAAGGGTTAAATGAGTCACTGCATAGCCTAGCTATGTCCCTTATTCCTATGGGTGCGACTTTTGAGAGATTGGTGGACATGGCACTGTTACAGGAGGAAGACAAGGATGGCAAAAAAGGGGCAAAAGTGGAAGAACCTCTGGAAAAGAAAGTTGAGGGATCGCAGAATAAGAAGATGGATTCCAAGAAAGGCAGGAAGAATAACAAATCCTATGACAAGAGGAAGTGTAAATTTTGTGGCATACCTGGACATCTAATTAAATACTACAGGAAGAAGAAAAGGAAGATGGGTGGTTGCTTTCAATGCGGCGAGACAGGACATATGGCTAAGGATTGCCCAAATAGGCAAAGGCAAGGGTAGAGGACTGGATCCACTTTTGGAGGGCAGATTCACGCTCTCGTTGAACCTCCATAAGAAAGAGGTAGAAATATTTCTGTTGAGAGTGTAGTTTATCTTTCTGATCATCCAGCTCGTACACTTTTTGATTCGGGCGCATCACACTCTTTTATATCTACTGCTTTAGTTGAATCTCTGCACCTAGATACCAGTATAGTAAATGATCCCATAGTTCTTTCAAATCCAGTTGGGGGTTCAGCTTATTTATCAATGATTTGTTTGGATTTGGAAATTTCTATACTAAGCGTGGGTTTAGATGTAATGCTTATGTTTTGGGCTTCTCGGGCTATGGTTTGATTCTAGGCATGGATTGGTTATCCAGTAATGATGCCACCCTCGATTGTGAAAAGAGAGTGGTCATACTTGTCCTGCCTCGGTAACACTCTCGAAACCTCTTGTTATCCCATGAATTCAGTTATGCTTAGCTATCTACAATTTCTTGATGCGTCTGTTGGAAACTTGCAATCTATTAGAGTAGTCCGTGAATACGCGGATGTGTTTGAAGAGGTGAAAGGCTTACCTCCGAAGCGAGAGATAGACTTCCGCATATACCATGTTGATAACACAAAACCTGTTGCCTTACCCGTTAGACACACAGCTCCCAGAGAAAGGAAAGAGCTAAGCAAGCAAGTTAAAGAGTTGCTTGAAAAGGGGTTCATAAGGCAGAGTATTTCTAAATGGGGTGCTTCAATGGTGTTTGCAACCAAAGCAGATGGTTCACTTTGCCTGTGCGTGGACTATAGGGAGCTAAACAAGCTAACTAAGATGAATAGGCACCCACTTCCTAGAATAGACGGCTTGTTCGATCAGCTCGTAGGTGCCTTGGTTTTCACCCAACTAGATCTGGCCACCGGATTTCATCAGCTAAGAGTGGCTGAAGACAACATAGATAAGATCGCGTTCAGGACCCCAGATGGTTTCTTCGAATGGCATGTCATGCCTTTCGGCTTGACAAATGCACCTGCCTATTTCATAGACTTGATGAGTAGGGTGTTCAGAGAGTTCCTTAATAAATTTATAGTGGTCTTCGTGGACGACATTTTGATTTTCTCAAAAAGTAAGGAAGAACATGCTCTGCATTTAAGGGAAGTCATGGATACTCTTCGTGCACATCAGTTGAAAGCAAAATTCTCCAAATTCCATTTTTGGAGAGATGAAGTAAGGTTTCTTGGACATGTGGTATCCAAAGAGGGGATAGCTGTGGATCCCGCAAAAATAGTTGCAATGTAGGATTGGAAGATCCCACGGAATGCAACCGAAGTACGAAGTTTTCTCGGGCTAGCAGGCTTTTATAGAATGTCCATTAAGGACTTTGCAAAGATCTCAGCCCCACTTACTAGGTTGACAAAGAAGAACCTAACTTTTGCTTGGAATTTGGATTGCGATGTTGCTTTCCAATGACTGAATAGGGCTCTGATAACAGCCTCGATTCTGACATTGCCTGGTGGGAGTAAGATGTTTACAGTGTACACAGACGCATGTAGTATGAGATTGGGTGTTATCTTGATGAAAGACGGCAGAGTAGTTTTTTTATTGAGGAAGACAGTTGAAGGTACATGAGAAGAACTACCCAACCCATGATTTAGAACTAGCTGCCATTGTTTTCGCTCTTAAGTCATGGCGTCATTACCTACTAGGTGAAAGGTTTGAATTGTTTACTGACCATAAATCATTAAAGTTCCTTTTCTCATAGAAAGATCTTAACTTAAGACAACAAAGGTAGATGGAATTTCTTGCCTGATACGATTTTGAGATTGTTTATACCCCTGGCAAGGGTAATGTGGTAGCAAACACCTTAAGTAGGAAAAAATGACCTTAAGTCCTCTCTTTGTAGAAAGGCAAAGCTTGGAGTACATAGCAAACCTTGACTTTAGACCCTCCTTTGAGTTTATGCCTGGTTTGTTAGCATCGCTAGAGGTGCGGCCTACTCTTTTGGAATCAATAGGAACCGCACAACGTGAAGACCCTCAGCTAGTTGATGTGATGTATAAGCTAATTAGAGGTGAGAATTCTAGTCACCTCAATAGATAATCCATCGATGACAAGGGTTGGTTGAGACGGGATGGAAGACTATGCGTCCCACAAGCAAGGGATTTGGTGAAAATCGTTCTTGAAGAGGCACACCATTCTAAGTTGACCATACACCCAGGTGGGGACAAGATGTATAAAGACATAAAAAGGGTTTTCTTTTGGAATGGCATGAAGAAGTATGTAGCTGAGTTTGTCTCTAAGTGCTTGATATGCTAGCAAGTCAAGGTATAGCAAAAGAAGCCTGGTGGTCAGCTTCATCCTCTAGAGGTCCCATAGTGGAAATGTGATAGCATTTCGATGGACTTTGAAACACCTTACCTCTATTAAGGTCACTCGCAAAGAGAATGCCTTAACTTCGGTGGAGCATTATATGTAAAAGATGCAGATTAATTACATGACAGACAAATAAAAAAGCGGAAAATAAAGTCATTTTATTAACAATGTGTAACACCCCACATCCGTTAGTGTCACTCACAAAGGGAATGCACTAAGTTCTGTGAAGTATTATATGTAAAAGATGCAGATAAATTACAAGACAGATAAATAAAGCAGCGGAAAAGTGAAAAAAACTTTATTTCATTTATAATAGCTTGTACAAAGATTGTTTTCCAACTACAAAGTATCTATCTTGTTTAACAAAATAAAGAAGCATAAATATACAATGATATTCCCCAATAAAACATTAGCCAGCCATCGCGGTGGAAAAGAGAGTCCAAAACGGCCCATCAAAGGGTCTTCAAGCTTGGAAAGAGTAACAGGTCCATACAAATCTGAGCTATTCCCTCCCTGACTACCTAGGGGTGAGGATGGAAGAAAAGAAGACGAAAGAAAACATAGAGTCAGACATAAAGCCTGGTAAGTCTAGTGGTGTTTCGGTATATGAATAAGGAAAAGGACATGACAGGTATAAACTGAAAATGGGAAATTACCATAAATTAAGGCAAAGCGGTTTAGAACCGAAATTACTATCGCACCCCATACTAATCTCTACACCACCTAACTAGTATCCCAACTAGTAATCTGTATAAAATGATAACGTGATCCCAGTCCCTGTAACTGTGGTTGCCATCAGGCGCACATCTATTATTTATTACCTAGATTTAATCTAGGGTTTTCTATCAAGCGTTTCCTAGATTCAACTAGGGTTTATGCGACTTATCTAATACTTCTCGGATTCAGGATTTATGCCACGTAGGTCCACTAGGGATTATGCTACTTGTCGAACGATGCCCCTAGTCTAGGACACAATACCTAGAGTGGTATATGTTCCTAGACTTTCCCCACGTATGTGTCGCGAATCATTTATCGCTGTCTAGATGCACATGTCCTGAAATGTGCGACCTGAGTCCCGCGGCAGGGCTATTCTAGAAACACGGAACTCAGTCGGGAGCTTTCAGATATCTGCCGATGCAGATGCTAAGGTCTGTTTTTTTACCAATGGTTATAGTCCCACGTGACCCCTCCCTCAACTAATGAAAGGCAATCCAAGAAAATCAAGCACGAGAACTATACTCCTGCCACCTATGCCCCACTTTCCTATTGGCCAGCCTCACCCATAACTAGGTAGCAAGTATATGGTCTGTTGGGAGTTGTTTGCCTTTCCGCATGCGTACTATGATTGACTCAAGATGGTAGGTAGACGACGAGTCGCTATCACAGGGCTACTGGTCTCGTCGAATCACGCTGGTCCATCCCAGTCTTTAGGATGCCTTAAATTGCAACCAAGGCATACCCTTGGTTCTTATGACGCAGACCTTAACCTCTGTGAGCCCAGGCGGATCATCTGCAACCTCACAGAGGGATACCAAGAGTACCCTCACGTCCCCCGAAGCTATATGCTTCTAAACCAGTCCGCTGGAGCTTTTTTCCGAAATCGGATAAACGTTTGCTCCTTCTCATGCACTTGTTAAGCGATGATCTACCATATCAGGTTATTCATCTATTATGGACCGGCTCAGTTTTCTTGACTAAGAATTATTACTTAGTTGTTCTCAACTAAGTTTTTACCACTTAGTTTATTTTCCCGTAAATCTTGTTAACTAAGGTTTATCACTTAGTTTCTTTAACTGGGGATTTCAACTTAGCTCCCATTCTCGATTGTTTCTTAACTAGGGTTTACTACTTAGCCCTCTTTCTCGTCAAGTTGGATTGGTTAAGTGTCATTAGTCAATACAGGTTAGCTTAACCCCTTCCTTTGTCATATTAAACTGGTTAAGTGTTATCAGTAGTTCATGTTGACTTAACCCTATCACAAACCAAGTTATATTGGTTAAGTATTTCTTATTACTTAACCCAACCCACTCATCTTGTATTGGTTAAGTGTCCCCTAACCTAATCTTGCCCATCTGTTTTAACTAACATGTTATAACGGTTAAGTGTTCCCTTAGTTAACTTAACCCTAACATCTGTTTAATTAACATGTTCTAATGGTTAGGTATTGTCCCTTCATGTTTCAACTTAACCCTATTCAATTTATCACACTATGATGGTTAAGTTTTCTAAGTTTACTTAACCCTACCCTCTAGTCCAGCTAACATATTAAATTGGCTAAGTGTATTTACTTAACCTTACCCACTTATCTAGCTAACGTGTTATAATGGTTAAGTATTCTAAATTTACTTAACCTCACCCACTTATCTAATTATCAGATTATAACGGTTAAGTTTCCTGAATTTACTTAACCTCACCCTCTAGTCTAGTTAATATGTTAAATTGGTTAAGTGTATTTACTTAACCTCACCTTCTAGTCTAGTTAACATGTTAAATTGGCTAAGTGTTTTCTTAGTTACTTAACCCCTACAAGTCTTGTCTTGTTAACATGTTAAGTTGGTTAAGTGTTTTAGTTAACTTAACCCTACCAATCCTAACTTAGGTTTAATTGTCTTATTAAAGCACCAACCACTCACATTAGACAGGTATTGTTGTGGCTGCCTGTATGCCGGTCGGTTCCGGGCAGTCTTACGCCATAACTCAGTCTAACCTCGGGTCTTTACTGGGCTCAATGCCTTAACCTCCCACATTGGATAGGTATTGTTGTGATTACTAGAAAGCCGGGCGGGTCCGGGCAGGTTTACATCACAACTCAATCCAACCTCGGGTTAAGCATATTCGTATTTTCTAATTTACATTTTAATTATGTAAATTATTCAATAAGGATATATCTAAATTGGTGTCACATGAAATGGCGTACTTTTAGACTTGTTTAAACATGGTTTTGTACACATATAACTAGACATAATGTCAAACACCAAACTAGCATAAAAATGTCCACTTTTTGACATAACCCAAAGGTGTAAACCGACTTTACATCAAGTAGCCTATTTCAACATGATACTAGTATAATTTGTGTAACAAAAAGGTACTTGCATAAACCCAATTATCACTTGCAAATAAACATAATAATGTATACAAAGGTTTTGAGTCGTGTAGGCAAAAAAGGTTTCAACTTGGAGCATGTTTACATGAGTCTCAACTTAGGCCTAAAAAGAATGTATGCTAACCATGTAATAACATAAAGATGTCAGTTCTAGTTTTTTTTCTACAAACTTGCAAGTGATATTTATTTTCATATACAAATGTCAGTAGGCTCGCATCAACCAATTTATGCCGCAAACAGCCAATACAAAATGTGACAAAATCAACGCAATACATAGAATTTACATCAATATTTTACAATAGTAAAACCCCAATTTCATTTACATCGAATCACATCGCAATTTCTATTCATATTCAGAAAACCACTACACCTACAACGGGTGTTGAAACTTGTTTTCTGGTTTCTGTTATTCTGAATTTGCAAAGCTTTCCCTTGGAGTATAAAACATTGCGTAGAAATTAGATTAGACTTTTGTTTCTTGAACCGTTGTTCGTCTCCTTTTGAGCGGAGGCTCTCCTTAGTTTTCTTCTGTCATCATGGCGACTCAAGTTCTTATTTTTGTGTGAATTTTAGTTGGAGACCTAGGGTGTTTTTATAGAGTTGCAAGTTAATTAGAGCCGTCGATGTAGCTAGGTTTAATCAAAGCCATCCGTTCTAAACAGAAGCCAATCAAAAGAAGACAACCCAGCCCTAGTGACAAGACCAGGCCAAGAAATTTGACCAGAACACAGACCAGGCCAGCCAGACCTGACCAGGTCGACAAGGGAGGTCGACCCTATGGTCGACCTGGGTCAACCAGGTCGACACTATGGTCGACCCAATGGTCGACCTAGGTCACCCAGGTCGACACTATGGTCGACCCTAGGGTCGACCTGGGCCCTGGGCAGGAACTTTCCTGCCCCAGCCCGGGTCTGGTCCTGGTCCTATTTTTGAACTTTGAATCCGTTTTTCGAGCTGTTTGAATTTTAAATAAATTCTTAAACTTCCGGAGGTCATATCTCCTTCTATTGAGTCCGATTTACGTAAACTCGGACTCTATCTCAAGTAGAATTTCGAGATGAAAGCAATGGCATAACCCGTTTCCTTTAATTCTTCTTCTAAAATTTAATTATACTTTAATTTGTGAAACTTAATTAACAGAACTACGGGGTGTTACACAATGTGGTTCAGTCAAGCTTTTACAACAGTTGTCTCAATCATACTAAAAGTAATACATAGAACATTTGTCTTGATTTAAAAACTTCCAAGTATAAAAGTAGCATAAAAATAACAATGATATTTAGCAGTGGAAGAGAGGGTTCAAAGCAAAACATTGACTATCAGTATAAAAGTAGCATAAAAATAATAATGATATTTAGCAGTGGAAGAGAGGGTTCAAAGCAAAACATTGACTATCTTCGAGCTTGAAAATAAAACTGAGCTAAGTGGTAAAATTTCCTCCCTGAGAACCTGGGGAGGGGGGGGGGATGGAAGAAAAGAGAAGAAACAAAACTAGGTCAGACATAAGTCTGGTAAGTCCAGCTACTTTCAGCATATGAACAAGCAAGAACAACATGACATGAATTAATTTGAATAAAGACATAAGCATGATAATAAGGAACATAGGATACACATGATAAGCAATAGGCAAGATAAACTAAGTATAACATCGCATGTTAACTATTCTCTGCTTCGCTACTACCGTGTTAGTCTGATTTCTATATCTCTGCACCACATAACGGTCCCAACTAGTAATCTGAATAAAGGATAATATTACTACGTGATCCCAATCCCCGCAATTGTGGTAGCCTTCTGGTGTACATCTATTATGAGGATTCCAACTCAGTCAGCCTAATTGCCATAAAGATGTTAGATGTACCTTTACTACCTATTAATCGGCTCCCTACTTGTACAAATGTTCCCTGTGTCTGTGTCAATCGGCCCTCTCTTGCGTGTAGATACCCTGTGCTGGTCCCACCATAATGTTTATCAATGCTTATGATAGCAACTCGACACGATTCAAGATGTACAATGTATAACTACTGGTACCCAGTGCCTACTTTTTCCCACTTCGGAGTACGTGCACGCCCGTAAACCGTCGGAACCTACACTGACATACACCCTGCCACTGCTTTGACCGCTTATAATCAGCCAGTAATCATACCCCGCCCTGCCCAGCTCAAGGTACCGTGATACATCTATGTGGGTTACTGCTGAAATGGGTCCCCGTTACCAAGATTTTCTACTGGTTAAGTTTGTGGGCCTATATTAACTAATATTTCCCACCAACCAAATATGTACTTAACCCTCCCGCACTTATTCAAGCATGTTTATTTAGTGGTTAAATTTTTGGGCCTATATGTACTAATATTACCCATCTACATGAGATGTACTTAACCATCCCATTCGATTCAAGCATGTTTATTAAACAGTTAAGTTTTGTGGGCCTATATTTACTAATATTACCCACCAACCCGACTGTACTTAATCCTCCTACTCGTCATGCCATGTTGGTTAAGTGGTTCTTATTAAGTTAACCTTTCTCACTTGTCATATTGGATTGGTTAAGTGTGATTTATTAACTTAACCCTATTCATTCATCAGGTTATATTGGTTAGGTATTTCCCATTTAACTTAACCCCATTCGTTCATCAAGTTATATTGGTCAAGTGTCATTAATCAATTCAAGTTAACTTAACCCACCCACTCGTCTTGTCATGTTGGTTAAGTGTTTCCTTCTGTTGTTAACTTGACCCTACCTCAAATCATGTTATATTGGTTAAGTGTTGCCCTCTCGTGTTAACTTAACCCTTCCCATACATCGTGTTATATAATTGGTTAAGTGTTTTCCTCTTGTATTACTTAACCCCGCCACATGTCATTATATATTGGTTAAGTGTATCCTTTTGTGCTACCTAACTCTACCACAAGTCATTATATATTTTGGTTAAGTGTTACTTTAGTTAACATAACCCTATCATCTACTTAATTAACATGTTATAACGGTTAAGTGCTGCCTTAGTTAACTTAACCCTACCATCTGTTTAGTTAACATGTTATAACGGTTAAGTGTTCCCTTAGTTAACTTAACCCTATCCTATATCATGTCTTGTTGGTTAGGTGTCCTTTGTCCATTCATGTTTAACTTAACCCACCCATATGTCATATTGGTTAAGTATCAATTAACCTAACCCTCCCATACTTAGCATGTGTCAATAGCATAAATTCATTCATTAAAGCACCAAGCACTCACATTAGACAGGTATTGTTGCGGTCACTGGATGTGCCGGTTGGTTCCGGGAAGTTTTACACCGCAACTCAGTCTAACCTCGGGTTTTTATTGGGCTCATTGCCCTAACCTCCCACATTAGATATGTATTGTTGTGGTTACTGGACAGCCGGGCGGTTCCGGGTAGTTTTACACCACAACTCAATCTAACCTCGGGTTAGGCATATTCATCTTTCCTACATTTTACATATTTCTTATTTATGACAAATTCCATATGTAAATTATTCCCAATTTAATTATGCCATAATTATCCTTTTAATTTTGCTCACAATTAATGGTATACTAAATATACCATTTCATGAACCAATCTATGCCATGTAATTTTCATGTTTATCCTTCATATTTATATGTAAATTATAAATCAATTATTGTCATGGCCCACTTCCCTTCTAAATCATGTTCATAATTAATGGCATACCAATTATACTGTTTTCATGCTAATTACCCAAATCCACCAAAACTTGTCATGATCCCGTTTCTCAAGTTATGCCCAACCAATTCCAATTTCAAGTTATTAATCAAAATAGGCTATACCCCATCTCCCCAAACTTGCAATAATAGTCATTCCCAAAATCACAATGTCATATATTTGGCATTCCAAATCAATAGTTAAGCCCAATCTAGTTTTAATATTCTAGTTTACAGTGTATGGCCAAAACTTGGTTTACAAGCCAACTAACCCAAACTTGCAGTTATAATGATAACAATGACCCAATGTCAATTACAAGTTTTGCCCAACCATTTCACCAAATATGTTATGTTCAGTTACTTTTTCCAATTATGTTTTGCCAGTATTGTCAATTTCATGTTTATGCCCCAATAACCAAAGCCTTCCCCGTATTCCCATCGTACGTATATCGCGATTCAACCTAGGTTATACGTCAATCTAGATTCACAAATAAAAAGGAACAAATAGGAATAATATGACAATGATAGGCATAAGAACTGGCACAAGATGATTGTCCCAAAACACAAGAATTACAGATCTAATAGAATTACAACATAACTGAATAAACTGATTTAGAATCATTGCAGGCATATAGATCTGATTTTGAACAATATTATGGACATGAAAGGCTTGAATAATAAACTAGGTTCGACAACTTGCATAGGTTCTATTGGATCAATAAGAAGCAACACAAAGTCATAAATTCACAAAGGCTAAGAATAGATCCAAATAGAAAATCAAGCATATGTCCAAATTCATTTTATTCCATGTCCATACTATAATTGGTTGTCTAAATCTGAAAGTATTAGTGAACTTACAGCGCTTGGATTAGAAAAGATAATCGAATTGCTTGTTGTTGTTGGAGAACTCTAACTTGATATTGATTAATCCTCTAGGTTGATGAAGAACCTTTTTTTTTAATTTGATTTAGGTTTTAGTGGCGGCTAGGTTTAGATGAGAGTGAATAATAGAATTAGGTTTTAGGTTTAGGGTCCTTATATAGTTGTAGAGAGTGTTTTAGGACCATTAGATTAACCTTGAACCATCAGAACCAATCAGATGCCACATCTGCCTTAGAGCGAATCGGCCCACGGGTTGACAGCCGAACACCCTGAATCAACCCCTAGTCGACGCAGCAGGGCTCGTGTCGACCTCAAAAATGGGCCGGTTCGGTTATTCCCCCTCCCGATTCATCGTTTTGAACTTTTTCGCATATTTATTTATTTAATTTTTATATATATCTTTATGTATATACTCATATGCATACAAACTTCAAGGCTTAATAACTTCTTCATAAGATATCCGTTTTATGCAAACCAAATGTCTATCTTGACCAAAATTTTGAGACGAACATAATAGCGCAACCCATTTCACTTAATTCTTCTTCTAAAAATTAAGTGTTCTTGAATATGTTAATTTAAATATTCTCAGAAAAATCGGGGTGTTACATTCTCCCCTCCTTAAAGGATTTCATCCCCGATATCTTCAAGTTAAGAAGAATGCATCCTAACATCCAATCATCCATTATCCTTAAAAGACTTTTAATGTCATATGAACATATGCAGAGTTTGTGTATATGTCTCTTATCTAGTGCAAAATCAGGCGGTCTACTGATCTAGTTGACCTCCTTAATGCGAATCATGAGAGTGTCATGCGTCCAATATGTATGCAAATATCCTTAATAATGTAAATACTATATCTGTGCATATTCACTCATCCATATGCAACATCCATATGATAACACATCAAGTTTCAATCCATATACGAATACATTCATATGCATATGCAATATGAACGTGACTGAGCCGATCTAGTGCCTAATGTGTGTATATGCATCCACGAGCAACCACTAGCAAACACTTGCAACCATCAATCATAACATGTCTCAAACACATGTTTTCATCCATTGGTTTCTACCTAAGGATCGAGGATAGGACCGAGAGGATTTACTTAAAAGATAAAGACTAGCATGCAAATAAATATTACAAAAAAGGAAGAATCAAGGATATACCCTCAAAAACGGTATGATGCGTGTATCTAGTCTTCAGTCTTCTAAGTCGTATCTTCTTTGAGCCTCACTACGCTGTACCTTAACTAATTTAACTTCACAATTGAGAAGCTTCTTGACCTCTATTTCCAAAACCCACTAGTAAAGATAGGACCTCGATCATTTACTACGCTAGAGGGCATCCAATGTTGTCGAACTATCTTTCTAAGATAAACAGAAGTTAACCATGATACCAAGTGTATATACTTAGATGATTAGAGGTCTCTCCTCTACTTAGCTTATCCATCATGTCACAAATCTGAGGATCTAAAGCTAAAGGTTGCTATGTACTTTTTACCTCACTTAAGGTTAGTTTTTTTTTACTTAGGGTGCCTGCCACAACTATTTATCTCTCACGCAAACCATCCTAGTCAAACTCGACATCCCTCAAGTACAAGCCCCAAAGGCCTAAACCAATATCAGATAAGCACCCAAGGAATAACTCCTTCGAATTTGGACGATCTATGTGAGGTGATACTAGCAAAACAACCAAACAATTGAGCACTTAACCCACTCTGGCTATCCTCGCCAATCCTGCTCCAAAACTATCGTTGATCGCATAACTGGCTTTGCATTGTCATCTAGATATATGTAGGAGTCTACCTCACGTTTTTGGGGACAAACCCCTAACCTTAATCAAAAACATCTGCATACTCATGGACTACTCTAACGGGTCGAAAATCGTCGATAAATACATAAAGTGATTCTAGGTAGCTAAGACAAACTGATCCCTTAGGATCGCACGAAATTTCGAGGTATTCCCGAGGCAAGTCGAAAGTCTAACTACCCTCCTTTCACAATTACTAGCTAACTAATCCATGCTTAGAATCAACCCATAGCCCATGAAACCAAAAACATAAGTATCTCAAATCCTTACAAACCAAAGATAAATGACCCGAACCACAAATTGGACTTGAGACAAAAATGGGATCCTCTACTATACAAGCTCTAGGGTGCAGAGACTCAACTATGGAAGCAGATATAAACGAATGCAAAGTGCAAAAATCAAAAAGAGTACTAGCAAGATGATCAAGAAGAAAAACTAAACTTTTCAACAGAAACCTTACTACCTCTCTCTCAGATATGCTGGTGGTGAGAGCATGCACTTGCCTTTCGGAAAATCATGTCTTTTGTTCTTACCCTTGCCCTTAATTATACGACCCGTTATACCAAAATAAAGATACTTCCTCTTGTTTTAGGTTTTACTATTCTTTCCTCCCCTCCTTTGTGAACCAAGTCCATATCCATGAGTTCTTCATCCTTGTATTGTGCTCTTTTTCCAAACTCCCTCATTCTCATCTTTGCCATCCTTGTGTAACTTGTTGACAGGTCTCTCGAAAGCTCGAAAGAAAATTAGCCGTAGGTGAAACTACTACGGCAATAAATAGAAGTTGGGCACTTGTTTACCCTTTGACAAGTGTCGTAGTCTCGTCGAGCCTACGGAACCATGCCGCAATGAGGTTACCTCCCAGAAAGCCAGGAGCCCGGGAGACTCAGGAAAGAAGGAAACAAGGATTCAAGTAGAGGATCAAAAGATAGTGCATATGGCTTAGGGGAATATGCCTTTAAAACAAAACTTTTCTTCTGAAAATGCTTCTTTTAAAACCGTTGAAAATAATTTTTCAAATCTTTTATCTGATCTGCTAACCTTCAGCTCTGATACCAAGTGAAACACCCCACCTCCGTTAAGGTCACTCGCAAAGGGAACGCCTTAACTTCGGTGGAGCATCATAGGTAAAAGATGCAGATAAATTACAAGACAGACAAACAAAACAGCGGAAAATAAAGTCATTTTATTAACAATATGGTTCAGTCAAGCTTTTACAACAGTTGTATCAATCGTACTAAAAGTAATACATAAAACTTATGTCTTGATTTAAAAACTTCCAAGTATAAAAGAAGCGTAAAAATAACAATGATATTTAGTAGTGGAAGAGAGGGTTCAAAGCAAAACATTGACTATCTTCGATCTTGAACAGAAAACTGAGCTAAGTGGTAACATTTCCTCCCTGAGAACCTTGGGGGGGGGGGGGAAGAAAAGAGGAGAAACAAAACTATGTCAGACATAAGTCTGGTAAGTCCAGCTACTTTCAGCATATGAACAAGCAAGAACAACATGACATGAATTAAACTGAATAAAGACATAAGCATGATGATAAGGAACATAGGATACACAGGATAAGCAATAGGCAAGATAAACTAAGTATAACATCGCATGTTAACTATTCTCTGCTTCGCTACTACCCTGTTATTCAAATTTCTATATCTCTGCACCACCTAACGAGTGTCCCACTAGTAATCTGCATAAAGGATGTAACAACCCGTATTTCTAATAATCTGTTATAACATAAATTGAGGCAGAATTAAATTATAAAATGGGAATCAAGGGAAACGGGCTATGCCATTGCGTTCGTCTCGGAAAAATACGCGAAATAGAGTCCGAGTTTTCGAAAATCGGAGTCCGTATGACCCAGTTAAGGCCCATTGAAGTTTGAAGAAAATTCCTAAGTAAAAACAGATTTAAATTTGAAAAAAAAAAACATGGGTTAGGGCAAACTGGGCAGGCGGGAAAAATTCCCGCCCAGGACCCCATGTCGACAGGCCTGTCGACAGGGGTCTAGGCATGTCGACTGCCCTGTCGACAACCCTGTCGACAGGGGGTAGCCAGGCACATTAGCCTGGCGCACCACTTTGGTTTGGGCTTGGTTGTGTGGTCTGGTTCTAGAGGATTCTGAAATCTGACGGGCCAAAACTATCCTAGGGTTAATCCTAGGGCTAAAACACTCTAATCTTCTATAAATAAGCCTCTAATCCTACCCTAAAACCCCATTAATCATTCTTGCAACCAAACTATGCCAAAATCCATCCTCTCATGGCCTCCACCCTCTTCATACAATTCCTAAACAAATCCCTAAGAGATTTCCATGCATACAAGGGTATTTAGGCTTGTATGATCCTCCTTAGTTTGCATTAAAGGCTTGTTTTTCAATTGGCATCATAAAGGAGGAGTCTTGATCAAGTTTGCTTGCATTTGGGGGTTTTAATTTGTTGCATAAGGGGTTTCTTGCATTTGTTATACTCATTTGAGTCCGCATAAGCATTGTAAGCCCTCTTACCTTCACTTTACAAACTCTAAAGTTAATATGTGGTGAAAGTTGAGATTTGTGTGAGTTTAGTTGATTATGCATGCTTATGCGAACTCACTATACCATGTTTTACATGTTTCATAAGTTATGCATGCATATGCGAGCTTACTATGCCATGTTCTACATGTTTAATGGATTATGCATGTTTATGAAAGTGTACTAAGCCATGATTTGTATGTTTATTGAGTTATGCATGTATACTAAGCCATGATTTGCAAGTTTAACAAGTTATGCATGTTCATGCAAGTTTGCTAAGCCATGATTTGTATGTTTATTGAGTTATGCATGTTTATGCAAGTTTAAAATGACAAGTTGTGCATGTTTTGACAAGTTGTGCATGTTTTGACAAGTTGTGCATGTTTATGCAAGTTTAAAATGACAAGTTGTGCATGTTTTGACAAGTTGTGCATGTTTATGCAAGTTTAAAATGACAAGTTGTGCATGTTTGACAAGTTATGCATGATTAAGGTAATATGCAAGTTCACTATGCTAAGTTATGCAAGTTTAACATGTTATGCATGTTTATGGTAATATGCAAGTTCACTATGCTAAGTTGTGCAAGTCTAACATGTTATGCATGATTGTTGTGCAAGTTTATCAGGTATGTTTTGCCAAGTTCCCTCTTCCTATCCTTTATGCGTTACTACGAATATGTAAGCGATAGAATGACGTTGGGGTTTTTGGGTAAACTTAAAATACATGAAAATATAAGATTGGGAATTTACCTATTAAGTTAGGTCTACCCCTTGGGAATTTACCTATTAAGTTAGGTCTACCCAAGCATTTGTTAACTTGTAATTATGTGTTTGAAATAAAGTGGACATGACACTTAGAAAACAAAAGTGTGGCCAACTCGAGGTTGGGTTGAGTTTGTAGCGTAATTCTACCCGGAACCGACCGGCTTAACTAGTGGCTACAAACAATAGGACCCAATGTGAGAAGTTGGTCATGTGGTGCCAAAAACCCGAGGTTAGACTAAGTTGTGGTGTAAACCTACCCGGACCCGCCCGGCCTAACTAGTAACCACAACAAGGTCTAATGTGAGAGGTTAAGGTGCATTAAGTTAATTAATGCCTCATGATTAGGGTTAAGTCAGGGTCCACTAATACTTAACCAATTTGGGGATTCAAGGGATGAAAATGGGGTTAAGTTACACTTAACCAATTTAATCAATTTGGGGATACAGGGGATTGGATGGGGTTAAGTGGTGAACCGTTGTTTACACTTAACTAATTTAATCCATGATTAGTGAGGGGTTAAATCACACTTAACCCTCTTGGGGAAACCCTAGCAACGTGGTCTGTTCTAACAGTAATCCCAGTTTGGTATCATTCACAACCCTAGAGGCTAGGCTAGGGCGGGGCACGATTACTGGAGGATGTAAGCGACCAAAGGGCGATGGCCGAGTGGTACAGCGGTGCGGGTCCGGCGGGCTACGGACGTGCACGTAGTCCGATGTTGGACAAACTCGAGGCACGGGTACCAGTAGATTAGAGCTGTGCATTATTGCTTAAGTGTCTGGGGTTAACACCCGAGGGCTTGATACACCCAAAGGGGGACCCAGCACAGTCTAACTACAACCATACGTGGGCCATATGGACACCAACACTTGACGTGTTAGGTTTATAGGGAGCCGATCGACTAGACCGTTGGGCTGGACCTTGTATTAAGGTCACCTCATGTTATTGGGCCAAAGCTTGGGCCAAGGGATCAATATCTGTTATGTTGGGTTGCTAGTACACCGTGGTGCAAAAACTTAGCCATGTTTTATGCGATGACACCTCTATCTATCTTGTAATTAATTTACCATGCCAGTATGCTGTTATCTATGATCATCTCAGTTCCCATCATGATGTTAACTTTATTAGTTTATAGATTGATAGTAGTAGGGCTTACTCAGTCTTTTTGACTGACCCGTTTTGTTTCGCCTCTTTTCTTCCGTTTCCCCCCCCCCCCAGGTTCTCAGGGAGGGAATACAGGAGCCTAGCTTGGATCTTAGCTGCTTTCTTGGATAGCTCATGTATGCTTTGGACTTGGGCTTGCTATGGTTTCTTCCACTTTGGGGATAGCTACTT
>JASFAX010001783.1:0-48854 GCA_030737875.1 Allium sativum | reverse complement strand
ATATTTACCTGGATACGTACAATGTTTTGCAGTACAAAAGACCGCAACCTCGTGATTCGATCGAGAAAGAAATGGCAACAGGGAAATTTTGTTTGTTTCATGGAACTCATGGGCATTCAACCAATGAATGTCGGCATTTGAGGGATGTGATTGAGAAGCTGATGTGTGAAGGGAAGTTGGATGAATACAAGGTTGCCCCGAGGGATAGGGGGCAAGGAGAGCAGGCTCCAAAACAGATTCTACCTGCTCCCAAGCCTACAACGCAGCAGAAAGTTAAAGGAATTGTTATCAACTCCATAGTAGGCGGACCTCACCCGGCAATCCGAAGTTTCAGATCAATGGATTAATATGTAAATGCTGCCAAGCACCTAGATGTGAATGAAGGTGATGATTTGGAAGATATCACCCCCATAAAACAATAGAAGACCATGTTTGACGACGTGGTATTCCGCAGCCGAGACAATACTGGGATTCAATCACCCACTGATGATCCGTTGGTTATTACTACCACTATTGGGACGGCCTTGGTCCATAAGGTATTAGTAGACAACGGAAGTTCTGTCAATATTTTATTTAAAAAGTCATTCGATCAGATGAAGCTTGAATCTGAAGATTTGAAGCCATGTGAAGGATGGATCAGAGGCTTCAACGGGAAGTCGACAGCTCCCATGGGATACATAGAGTTGCCCGTGACCCTGGGGAAAGGAGAACGTAGAACAGTGCGGATGCTTCAGTTCGTAGTATTGGACGTAGATTCGCCTTATAATGCATTTTGGGGAGGCCTGCTCTTGCTGAATTCAGAGTTTGTATCGCCCCTTGGTGTTTGTTACTTAAGTTCCCAACCGAAGCCGGAACTGGAGTAATGAGAGGGGATCAAGTTTCCGGACGGGCCTGTTATGTGGCCGAATTAAAGATGTTGATGAAATGACTTAACGTTGAGAGTAAAGATGCCTCGTCTCCCTCAAAGGGGGGCTCGGCATAGCAATTAGAGAGATTGACCCCAAAGGAGTTGCCCAAAGGAACGCCCGAAGACCTGGATCCCAGAAAAGACGAGGAACCAGAGGCTAGGAATGCAACTCCTAATGAAGCGACAGTGGAAATTCCCATTGATGAAGCTGATCCGACAAAAGTTTTGAAGATTGGTTCTCAATTGGATCCACGTCGAGCTAAAGAACTAACGGACTTCTTGAAGGCAAACTTAGACGTGTTTGCCTGGACCCATGCTGACATGTGTGGGATATCGCCATCCATTATAAGTCACAAATTGAATGTATACCCGAAACATCCGCCGGTGAAGCAAAAGAGACGCGTGCTGGGCCCAGAGAGGTCGGCTGCTCTCAAAGAGGAAGTGGAAAAGTTGAAGCAAAATGGATTTATTCGAGGTTCGACATATCCCGACTGGATATCGAATCCCGTCTTGGTAAAGAAGCCGAATGGAAAGTGGCGGACTTGTATTGATTTTTCAGATTTGAACAAAGCCTGCCCTAAAGATAGTTTTCCACTTCCCAGAATTGACCAGCTTGTAGACTCGACAGCGGGTCATGAACTTCTCTCTTTCATGGATGCGTATTCTGGGTACAACCAAATTCCTATGCATGTGCCAGACCAAGAACATACGAGCTTCATTACGAATTTGGGATTATATTGTTATGTTGTAATGCCATTCGGATTGAAAAATGCCGGAGCTACTTATCAGCGCTTGGTGAACAGAATGTTTTATAATCAAATAGGAAAGACTATGGAAGTTTATGTGGATGATATGCTTGTCAAATCGAAACAGTCCTCCAGCCATACGCAAGACTTGGCGGAAATGTTTGGTATCCTGCGAAAGTATCGGATGAAATTGAATCCTCTGAAATGCTCATTTGGAGTGGCATCGGGAAAGTTCCTTGGCTTCATTGTGAGCTCCCGAGGAATTGAAATCAACCCTAGCCAGATAGCAGCGATTAGAAATATCGAAGAGCCGAGGAGAATTAAAGACGTCCAAAGTCTTGTAGGGAAAGTAGCGGCGCTGAGTAGATTCATCTCCAAAGCCACAGACAAATGCGTTCCGTTTTTTGATTTGATTAAAAGAGGAAAGAAGAACTTCGAGTGGACTCCAGACTGTGTCGAGGCCTTTCGAAATTTATTGGAACTGCTAGAGAAACCGCCGATTTTATCAAAGCCCGTAGATCACGAAGAATTGTTTGTTTACTTGGCAGTCTCGGCTCACGCCGTCAGCACAGACCTGGTTCGAGAAGAAGACAAAGTACAAAGGCCAGTGTATTATGTAAGCAAGAAATTAGCAGTGGCAGAGCGCAACTACCCAAAGATTGAGAAGCTCGCTTACAGCCTCCTGATCGCATCCCGAAAACTTCGTCACTATTTCCAAGCTCATCCAATAACCATATACACCGACCAGCCCTTAAGGCAGGTGTTGCAGAGACCCGAAGCATCGGGAAGGTTGATCAAATGGAACATAGAACTAAGTCAGTTTGATTTGAATTTTCAACCACGAAAGTCGATCAGGGGGCAAGCTCTAGCAGACTTTATTACGGAGTTCACCATTCCATAGGAGGAAGTAATCGATGACAGAGTGGTTAAGTCCGAGGATGAGTTAAAGATAGATCCGTGGAAACTGTATACAGATGGAGCCAAGAACGACCGAAGGTCCGGAGCTGGAATCGTCTTAGTCACTCCCGAAGGACGGTCGTTATATTACGCCCTGCGATTAGAATTTTCGGCGACTAACAATGACTCTGAATATGAAGCCCTGATTGCCGGGCTGAAGCTTGCTAAAGACCTCGGAGTAAAAATGTTAGACATATTCTGTGACTCTAAAATCGTTGTTTGCCAAGTACGAGAGGAATTTGTGGCTAGGGGGCCTCGACTTATCGCTTACCTCAGGAAAGTGAGGGAGCTATTGAGTAGCCTGGAGCGGTACAACATAACACATATCCCAAGAGCTGAAAACCAGAAGGCAGATAGGCTGGCAAAGCTAGCTAGTTCTGACAATCCTGAAGAGAATGAAATAATTCCAATTGAAACGTTGGAATCACCAAGCTTTGAGTCAATGGAAATTGAGTTCGCTTTTGAAGCGGAACCGGAGAAAGAGTCGTGGATGATCCCAATTAAGAACTTCCTTAAGGATGGAACACTCCTGTTAAAGAAGAGTGAAAAAAGGGCTGTAGTTCGCAAGGCTACCAGATATGTCATACAAGATGATACTCTTTATAGGCAAGGATTTTCTATGCCCCTGTTACGATGTATAGCACACGACGACATCAAGCGTGTACTAAGAGAAGTGCACGAAGGTGAGTGTGGAGATCATACAGGAGGTCAGACTTTAGCAATAAAGATATTGCGATACGGATACTTCTGGCCTACAATTAACAAAGATGCAGCTAATTATTCACGACGCTGTGATAAGTGCCAGAGATTCATCAAAATCCCCAGAGCACCATCGACCCAACTTAAATCAATGGTGAGTCCTTGGCCATTTGCCACATGGGGAATTGATATCATTGGAGTTCTTCCGATTGCTAAATGAGGAGCAAAATATGCAATAGTGGCCGTGGACTATTTTACGAAGTGGGTGGAAGCTGAGCCCTTGACCAAGATCACGGCAAGAAAGGTGATAAGTTTTGTGGTTAGAAATATTATATGCCGATTCGGGATCCCAAGGACGATTATAACTGACAACGGAACCCAATTGGATAGTACTGAATTCAGAAATTTCTGCCAGAAGTATAAGATAGACAAACGATATACTGCAGTTGCCTATCCGCAATCGAATGGGCAAGTAGAGGCAATAAACAAAGTAATAAAATCCATCCTCAAGAAACGGTTAGAGCGTGCAAAGGCAAAATGGGTTGACGAATTGCCCCTAGCTTTGTGGGCATATCGAACAACATTTAAAACGGCCACCGGTCATACCCCTTTCTCTCTCTCCTTTGGCTCAGAAGCTGTAATTCCAGTTGAACTGGAAGTTCCTTCCCACAGGGTGACATATTATGACCCGATGACGAATCGGGCACTCTTACTTGAGTCTCTTGATGAGGTCGAAGAAAAAAGGGACGAAGCAGATTTGCGTGCGGCAAGACATCGACGTCAGATGGCATGCTATTACGACAAAAAAGTTCGCCTCAGGACTTTTGAACCAGGAGATTTGGTGCTAAAGAGAGTCTTTCCATCCCTTCCTCACCTCGGTCCAAAATGGGAAGGACCCTTTGTCATCCAACGGAAACTTGAAAAAGGAACCTTCAAGTTAACGACCGTAGATGGCGAAGAAGTCCCTAGAGCATGGAATGCCCAACACTTAATGCGATATTTGGAATAAAAATGTTGTACTTTGTGTTATTTTTCTTATGAACTCTGTAATAAGGCACGACTTGCCTTGGGAAAATCTGACGATATGAATGAAGAACTATAAAGTGGATGTAGGCTACGACTTAGCTGAACCACTATAAAAATATTGTGTGTTATTTACTTTTATGCATTACATATATACATTCATCAGTTATTCTGTTGTGATTATAAAATACAGGATGACTCAAAGCCTAAAAAGGTTGAAAACAGTTTAGACATAAAAAGAAGCACAACGACTATTTGTGCGATAAGACATAAAAGAATGAGAAAACGACATTCTTCACTCTAACTCTCCAGAGAGAGAGAGAGTATAAAAGCGTCTCCGACTGAGCACTGAAAAAGAAATTCTTCTCCTAACTCTAACTTTCCAGAGAGAAAGAGAGTATAAAGGCGTCTCCGACTGAGCGCTGAGAAAGAAATCTTTCCCCGCTGAAAGACCGAGGAATGAATAGATTACTGAGCTCGAACTCTAACTCTCAAGAGAAAGAGAGAGAGTATAAAAGAAATGCCAGAAAAAACGACAGGTACTGACGACACAGGAAGTGCTATCCCGTCAGAGAATCGGGAGCATTCAGATTGCTTGATTAAGCATTAAATAATTTATGGGAATTGATTGGGAATACGTATGTATACGCATATTTCCCCCCTCCACAACTTCGTTTCATAACTATAGACATGCATTTTTACATAAGTGCAGAACTACTGACAAACAAACATTGCAGAAAATGAGTTATTTTTATTTACAAATGAATGAATTTGTACAGGAAAATAGCTAAAAGAAAAAAAGTGCAAGAGCCACTCTTGTAGCAGCAATTATTGGTTCACTAAATACTAAAACGATACAAGGCAATCCACTATTTAGATTTTGAATGAGCCTTGGACTTCTTGGCGGCTTTCTCCGCATCCTTTGCCTCTTTCTCAGCCTCTGTCAAGATTCATTTTGACTTCTTTTTTCCTGAAGATATGGTGCTGGAGCCAGTAGACTGCTTCCTGGAGGGTGGAACGCTGGAATCAAGGGAAGATTTTTTAGCAAGTTCCTTTGTAATAGATCTAGTTGAGAGCTTAACAACTAACCTTGATCCTGCATCCACAACTGCAAGGGGTTTGAGGGCTTCAGGGTCGAGTTCTTCGGTTTTTAATTGCAAGCGCTTGTCTTGATCAGCCTTCATTGCAGCCAAGGTAACGTCATCAGCGCTTTTTGACTCCCCGATTATTGCAACTTCTGGTTCCTCTTCCTGACCCCCGTCACCGCCATCATCCCTTAAAGCTGCTATCACTTCTTCATCATGGGGAGTGGCGGTCTTAGTCGGCTCACTTCCTTCTCCCAAGTCTATAGAAGCAGCCTTGTCTTCCCCTTTTTTGGCCTTTTCTGCGGGCTTTGTCCCGGCGGTGGCTCCTTGAGTCACATCTGTCTTTTCGGATGACTCAACACCTACAGAATGAGAAGCAACAGTTATCAACTCAGGCGAAAACAATGGGTCTTTCATCGATTGTTCAATCACGTGGCGAAAGGTAGAAATAGCCTTGGCAAATTGAGGAGAAAAGGTAGGGATACCTTCCGAAGACTTCTCGGCAGGGGTGACTACTACCTCTGGTGCTGTTTCAGGAATAGGGGATAGCAGAGTTGTTCGGGGAATTCCCGGATTTTCAGGATCATACCCCTCTACTTCAGAAGTTGCAGGGGCAGAAGAAGAGGAACCAGCTTCGAGAACAGTTTTTTGTTTAGACTTCCGTCTCTCTTCTTCCATGGCCTCAGCAATAAGGCGGCGCCCTTCAGCTAGGCGCTCCGGTTCATCATCCCTCAAGTATTTCTCCATTAGCTTATCTTCATCAATGGAATCGACCTTAAGTTCCTCTTTTTCCCACTCGATGATCTGATTCCACACTTGAACTAGAGTGGATGGATAGTCCTCGATCCAAGAAATGTTTCGGCGACGGATAATATGTGCGAAGAATTCAATCATTAGTTCGCCGAAACCCTGAATATCAGCCTCCGCCTCTGATAATTGCTTGCGGGCTTCCTCCGCAGATTTGATGGCACACTCCACATTGCCCTCGGCCAGGGCAGCTCTGTTCTCTGCCTCCAACAGCTTTGAAGCCAAGTTAGCGTTCTTCTTTTCTAGTTCAGCGCTCCTCTTTGCTAACTCGGCGTTTTTCCGTTCAAGCTCAGCATAAGCAAGGCGTGTCTTAGCAGCTTCTGACTTGGCCTCATCAGCTTGCTTTTTTAACTCAGAACGCTCTTGAGCGTGAGATTCAAGCAAGCCGTGATAACGTTTTTGTATGTCCTCAAATTGTTGTTTGAAATTAGAAGCGTCCCTTTGAGCGACAGCTAGCTGAGCTTGAGTGTCTTCCAAATCTCTTCCTAGGGCTTTTAAAGCCTTGGCATCCTCCTCCGCGCTCTTATGCATTGAGTCGGTATTTGTGATTAGAGTGCGGATGATTCTGGAAAGGTTGCGTGAATATTTAAACATCTCAGAATACTGCTTTTCCACCGCATCAATCTTTGCTTTGGCCTCATCTGCCCACTTAGAAGAAATAGGTTCAAGGGCAGGTAAAAAAGTCAAAGTCTCGAAGTAGTGCTCGGGAAATTGCTCCTCCAAATATGCCCGCTTTACTGCAGTTTCCGCATCTAGTGGGGGAGGAGCGGGGATTGTTAATTCGGTGTCCCTGTGTGAAGAGGATTCGGTAGTCTCTTTTTCTGTCCTAGGTCGTTTAGTAGCAGGGACCTTGTGCTTACTTCGAGACCCAGTTTCTCTTGGAGGAGTTCTCTCTCTACTGCGCTTTTCATGGGAAGAAGTGGAGTCTTTAGATTGTGGTCTGTCCTCTTCCCTACGGCTTTGATAACCCTTGTATTTCTCTTGTTCCAGCCGAACTGGTGAGCGAGAGCGTGAGGGTCGAGAACGATAGGGATCGTAAGACCTTCTCTCATCCCTGCCACGATCATCACGACGATCATACTCGACATCCTGAGGAGGATTGGACATGCTGCGGCGAAGCTTCCTGATATCGTAATAGGATCAAGACATCGTACCTGCACGATAAAACAAACGAAATTTAGAATTAATGGATTCACGAAGGAAGAGGTGCAACGAATGTTAATGCCGTTATATAAAGTGTATCCTAAGTGGTGTGTTTCCCCCCAACCAACCCGAGTCTGAAGCTAGACTAGTATGGGCAGGCCCTTTGGCCTTAGCGGGAGTGGTCTCTTCAGAAGAGGTGAAGACTAGAGGATCCTTCCTGAAATCCTCTGAAGTGTATATAGTCTCAGGTAAGGGGAGATCCCCCAAACCCTGAAATATTTTCTCATCAGTACTAGGGACATCCCCCTCGGAAGCATGAAGTGGCGATTCTTGGGAGGATTTTGACTTTTCCAGAGAAGTAGCCTCCTCGGGGGCAGTATATCCTTCACGATGCTTTTCGGCCAGATTAGCCAATTCGTCATCTTGTGTAGAAGATGGAGAAGGTGAAGTTTGAAGAGGCGCTGTAGGAACTCCTGAGCCTTCTCCTGTCTCTGGGACTACCTCCACTGGAGGAATGTATGCGTATGGAGCCGTCCCATGACCGATGCTACGAAAAACGGATAACAGCCCATGAAAGTGAAGGTGTTCGTCTTTAAGGACTTCGTCGATAGTCAAGAATTTCTGATCGCCATTAAGAAGTCGGTGCATCCGGTCAAAAAACGCCTGATCTGATATCTGTTTGGGATTGTCGACTGCAAACAAAAAGGAATACAAGTTAAGGTGATGATTCAAGTGTGTAGAGCCCGGATTTAGAAAATCAGCGCTTTACTTGATTTTGTCCACCTCCTGGCGCATCCAGGCTGTCGCTTCACGTAGAACCATTCTAGTGTGGAATCTCCAGCTTTACTGTTGAATGGTGCTGAGATTATCTTTCTTTTTGGAACTGACTCAAAGTAGCAGAAAGATGGAGTCTCTCGAGTCCGATGCTTGAAATTATAGAAGAAGTGAACGTCATCGAACGTGAGCTCTATGCCTAAGATTTCACGATATGCTATGTACAAGGTGTGCAAATAGGCATATGAATTGGGATGCAACTGCATGGGGGCAATCCGCATTTGTCTTAAAAAGTCAACGATGAAGGGAGAGAATGGAGGAATGGCGCCGACCATGCACATCAATCGAGTGACCGCCATATATCCTTCTGGAGGGTTGTGGGGACGGTCAGAGCGTGAAGGCACTAAAGTGTCCCTTTTCATTATCCCGTACTTTAAGCAAATTCGGACAAGTCGATCGTTGTTGATTGTTGATTCAACGGAGTCTGGAGGTGATTCCAATATAATGGCCGATTCAAATTCATCAGGGGCTCGATCGTCACCAATCCCTCCTTCCTCCTCAAAACCCAGAGAAACTTCATTCTCTGAAGACACCTCGTTGCTTTCTTGATTTCCAACCCCGTAGTCTGGACCCTCACTGTCCCATTCTGGATCCGAAGGAGAAGATATATCCTCGAGGGTGATTTTGTTAGAGGTTTCCGGGACTTCTTTCCTCTCAACTAGTCTGGAAGAGCGTCTGGGTCTCATTGTCATAGAACTATTGAAGAAGCAATAGCACGAATTAGAGTAAATTAGCCCGTACCCCCCTGTGCATGTGTGTGAACTAAAATGTGTGCAGCGAATGTGAGAAATGCAAAGTAAAGGTGCAACAATGTAAGACGAAACTTGAAGAGAAAGTGATAGTCAGAGTAGTTCTTAATGTTCATTTATGTCCACAAGGCACTATCCTAACTGTTCATGAAGTTGGAAGTAATATCTAGCATTGTTTTAAATAGTTGGACAAAAGTTAGTGCTTTGGACTGAGTAGTTGTCGGTTCGGATGTATACATCAGGTTCAGATCGGATAGGCAAGGTCACATGTCAGCTTAAAGCAAAGGCTCACACTCAGAGAGATATATCCGGATCGGTTCGGGGATTGACTTTCGGGGCGGGTCGGATTAACCTGAACAACAATGCCCCTATTCTCTCTTTTGTTTCACAACCCGGTCCGATCCGAGCGCATAAGTCTTGACCTCCATTTTATTCATAGGTCCGACCCGACCCGGTCAAACAAGTTAAGTCTCATTTCTTTGCCTTATTGCTCCGACCCGGTCCGGTTCTGTGAATTTCTCTCTTTCCCTTTTTCTCCTACTGTTCCCTCACCCAAACCGATCTCCTTCAATTTCCTTCCTCTTCCTCCTCTTAAGTAGCGAACCCAACTCGATATCCAAAGCCTTAATTAAAATCAAGTGCTTAAGCACTCGAGTATTCAACGACGAATCTCAATACCCTCCACCAACGCCTCGAAATGGCGTCGATGCCATTAACGACGAAGGCGGAGGATGAAGGAAGCTATGGCGATGGAATTAATCAAATACCTTGCTAGAATCGTTCAACTTAACTGCAAATGTAAATTAAAAACAATTATGGCAACGAGATTCGAGATTTCAAGACTACCTATGTATTTGATTCAAAGATTGAAGCGAAAATTTTGAAATTTTATGGAAAGACTAGGGTTTCGATGTGGAAGCGGTTGGGCAAGAACAGTGAATAAAAGAAAAGAAGAAAAGTGAAGTAGATTTATATAAAAAACAAGCTGACTATTCGTATTCCCGCTCGGACCGGCTCGAAAAGCCCAGTGACGCAGCTTGGCACACTAATCCATTGCAGAGTATAGGAAGAAGGAGATTCGTCCGGGTCGGAACCCGAACCAGAAATCTGTTCGGGTCGGAATCCCAACCGAACAGGATGCAGTACGACAGCTTGGCATGTGAATTCAAAGGGAAGGATGAAGGCGTTGTGCAACAGCAATCAAAGCATGCTCCATTTCCAACAGAAGCATCCTTTGAGGGGGCAAAGTGTTAGCCTACTTTGTGAACTAGGAAACACAAAGTCAAGATATCAAGCATTGAAGAACCTTTCTAATTAGAAGACTTCGGTTCGGATCGGAGAGACCACCACTACTCAGATCGGGGAGGACACTATAGCCTAGATCGGACAGCTGCAGTTATTCGGGTCGGGTCAAAACAGCGTATCGGTTCGGATCGGATAAAGTCTTATGTTCGGATCGGTGAACTGTTGCTGAGGAAATTGGTAAGGCATAGCTGTTCGGATCAGGGGGCAATATAGTCTCAATTGGATCGGAAAGCCACCAGGTTGCTACGGAAATAGATCGGAGCGGAGCAGACTAAAGAAGAGAGAGCGTTGTTTCCAAGCCAATCCGGGTTGGATCGGGTATCCCGATCCGAACCCCTTATACGTGTCCCTCCGACCCGAACCCATCTTCCATATCATTCTCCAACATAAGCGCCTGGATATCCGGATCGGCTATGACCAGTTCCTGCCCATAACGTCCATTATTCTGATGTGTTGTCAATGTAGAAATCAATCCGAATCCGATGCTGATGGGATGAGTGACACGTGGCTCCGATCCGGATCGGGCTCTGAGCAAATTCACACCTATAAATACCCCGTCTGGAGGTAGAGAAAAGGATCTTTTTTCTGGCACTTGGAGGGTTTAACCACCTTCATAACCCGAATTCCAGCAATCCTGAAAAATCCAAAACTTCTTTCAATATTTGTTTTCTATAATTGAATGATTATAAGTGAGTTGTGAGTGGAATCAAGTGAATTTTACATTGTATTTGCAACTGAATCATTGAATATAGTGAAAGATAAGTGGACGTAGGTATTTCTTCGCCGAACCACTATAAATCCTGTGTGTTCATTTTCATTTTTATCTCATTTCATTTGCTTTCAGTTAATTCGGGTGTTAGAACCACTTTTTGGTCTAACAAACCCAGATGTATTCACCTCTAGAGATACATCGTCGGAAGGTGGTCCCATACCTTGTCATAGTTGGAGATCCAATTTCCATAAGCGCCAAGCGGGTTTTTTATTTGTATACTATATAGGAGAATGTGAGATGCAAGCATTCTTCTAGATTCTAATTTATTTGTGAAATCTTATAAACATTATGACAATATCTGATTTCAAGTATACAAAGTGTTTTGATCTCATAAGGTAAAAACCCGTTCTGTATTCACGGCCTGGTCTTTTGAGATATTTTATTTCTTCAATCTGTTTTAAACTGTTTACTCATACCAGTCCCCTGACTAACCTGGAGTTTATTTTTTTGTGTTTCCCTTAAACTCTTGGGTATTCATAATGCTTGTTATGAATAGACAAGTGAATTAGGATTAGATAAAACTCGAGAAGCTGGGATGGAACTTTCTGCGTGCTGATCTACTTATCTTATCTACTGTATAATTAAGTCTGCAAGTTAGCCGTCTATGATATGTATAATTAAAGATATACTATAAATGGCTTGTATTACTAGACCTATGATGCTCTAATGTAATATATTCCGTTGTGTAATATTATGAAGTATCATCTTTTGTAAAAATTCCGCCGTGAGATTCTGATGTTTTTCTGTGATTTTATCTTCTATCTATTCTTATTCTTATTAATGGCATGACTTCCGATGTGTTCGAAAGTTGGGTCGTTACAACAGCTGAGATAAACTTATCACTGAAACAAGTCTTAAACTGATTCCAAGTAATTTGGTCCTCAGGAGTAGCCATTTTAATAGCATTCCACCAATTCATAGCCCGCCTTTGAAGCTGACGCGATGCAAACTTTCTCTTCATTGCATCATCGATCCCTAAATCCTCGAAGATGCGCTCACAACTATCAAGACAGTATTGAACATCTGTATCCGATATCATTCCAAGGAATAGCTTTCCACCAAGACTAGTATAAACTTTGCTAAGCTTAGCGAAATCGGCTGTAGGCACCTGCACTACTACCGTTAGTAGCATTAGGAACTACTCCCCGAGCATCCCTAAGTATCTCTCGCATAAAGGTAGTAAACATCGTACTTATATCAGGGACATTCCCATTGTTGGCCTCTGAACCCGTACTCCTCATATTTTGGCTCATCGTCAAATCTGTAAAGAGAAAGCGATTAGCCATCTCCTTAGTGGTGCCAGCGCAGTGCGACTTCATCCTTAGATGTACTAATAGTGTGTGTATATATATAATTTTTGAAAACCAAAATATCACAAATACGCACTCTTATGTACGTATACTATCTCTCCCTGATGTCTTCCCCCAGGTTAAACTACGCAACCTAGGCTCTGATACTAAGTGTGATGGCCCGCCCCGCACCATCAGACATTTCCCATGAAATGCGTTGTGCTAATATCCGACTGGCACGGGACAGTCGCCAAGAAAAAGGGTTTAAATCGATGAACCATCAAGAACCTGTAGTATATCTCATAGTGCATGGAATAAAATATAATAATAACATAACTTGACATAAAACAGGTGAGACAGTGCATAAGCTGAAAATTAAACCATCATAGCAGCGGAATCCAAAATACAGCTTATGATCCAAACCGTTATTACAAATTCAAAATACTGTCTGTAAAAGGAAATAAAAGAGGTACACTACTAATGCCCAAAGTAGTGACCAACAACAACATAGGGAGAATATATGTAAATAGTACATGGAAGCCTCCTGCTCGTGTCCAGACAGCTACTTGTGCACAACTACCAAACCTATCTCTAATCGACTCATTTAAGAACACCCAGAGTAATAAGAAGAGACATAAAACTCTGGGTCAGACAAAATTCTGGAATGAGTGATAGCACCAAAATAAAACAATAATAGGTACAAATAATTGTACCTAAACCTGGACCTACAAACAATGAGTTAGCACAACAAAATGTACAATACTCTAAGGTAACACTAAAATAGAGTATAAAATGGAAGTGTGCATGTCATGGTGATAGCAGACAACAAACATAACAATCATCCTTACATCTCTCACTTAGTGCATAAAGCCTAAAATATTCATCGTTTTGATCACCAGAACCATTGGGACAATGGCGGAGTCCAACCCCATACAACTATCATTACGGCCAATTTGCCCTTTGGGATCCTGATGGAGTCCGACTCCATACAACCTCTGACCCCACTACATTGGTCCATAGTCAATGCCCCCTCTCTCAATAGTGAACAAAACTTATAGATATCGATAACCCCTTTGCACGCGTCTCGCAGCAAAGCCTAAATCATGAAGTTTATTCGTTAGTTCCCATATGGATCCTGACTAGTAACTTCCCACCTGGACTTCCTTGGCATCTTGGGTTTTGGTCGAATTGTAGTTGGTCTTCCGAAGAGTCATCGCGTAACAACAGAAGTCCAAACCCAGTTCGGTTTGGCCATCCCGTTTGGTTCAGTATATGGTGTCTAAATCCCTCCCTTTGGTTCGATTCGGTCCTCCACGTTACTTCGTTTCGGTTACTCCAATATCTCGGTTCGGTTTGGGCTTCCTCCCTTGGTTCGGTTTGGTGCTCTTACACCTCGGTCTGGTTTGGTGCTACTCCATTTCATTCCAGTTCGGTGCTCCATTCCAACTCTAACTCTGTACAAGTGGCCTTACTTTTTTCCATGCTTCTCCCGTGTCAAGCTCTGATTCGGCCCATCCTCTCTGGTTCGATTTGGCTGTAGATCCGATCTCCCCGTGTCGAACCAAAAACCTACACCTTTTCTAATGAGCTTATATCGTCCATTCTCGCCATACGACGGTGTTTTCAATCAATCTAACTTAACTATAATAATCATATAACATACTAAGCAGTAGTAGCAACATATAGGTTCAATCAAAAAGATCAAAACATCAAGCATACAGGTTATTTAAATCAAAAATACCCAAAATCCACGATTTTCCCCTTATTCCCCTTAACCATCTTTAACTATAGGATCAGAAAACTTAATCCAAATTAACCCAAATTTCTAACAGCAGCATAAAATAATACTTTAGAATTTTTACATATTTTTCTGAGTCATAATTTCGCTAATTATCACTAATCACCCTTAATTAGCCGTAATTAGTGAATAAAATGCTAATCACTCACCTTAGCCACAAATGAAGATTAGATTTGAAACTTTAACTGATTTGGGTCGGATTGTAATGTATTGCAACAGCTCTATCTCTAATTTGATGCTAATCCGCCTTAATTTGATGTTGATTTGCTTATTATGTGATTAGAAAGTGATTAAAGGGTGATTCGAGAGATAGAAGCCATTACTAAGGTTAGAGCAAGGTTTGTGGCGGCTGAGGAAATGAAAAGGAATCATTCTGTAACTCCTTTCAGCCCTCCGATAACTCTAATCGTGAAATGGGTTATGGGCCTAGCTGCCAATCACCCTATTAAGCCCAATTAGGCCGTTTTTCCATCTTCAAATCTTATTTCAGCCATATCTCCCAAAAGGTAAGTCCGTTTGATTAATGTGACCACTCTACGGAATGGAAAACCATTATACGAATCCAATGGAAGTGGTCTCAGGTCAAAACTCCTTACCAAACAAAAGTTATAGGCGAAACAAGATTCGCCAGGGGCAAAAAAATCATTTAAAATTTGGCAAAAATCGTGAATGTGGGAAATGACCGTAATAGTCGTTTCCCAAAGTTACAAGACTATATGACTTTGTATGAAAATGAAATAAATATTCTACAATCCTCCTGATGAGTAGAATGTGGGTCGTTACAAACATCATCTTCTTCCCTATAATATAAACGATCAAAGCAACTAAAGCTTATAATTCAAGTTGTGTAATCTATCACCTTTGCCGACATCATACTGTCTCAATTGCAGTTCCACCTCATCTCATCATTGCACATAAACACGAGACACTGCCAAGTCCTAACACGTCCTTGTTCCTCGCCGTTGGAACCATTGCATAACCAGCCTTGCTCTGCTTGATGTTGCTACCAACGGGTGTGTGCATTGCCCTCTCCTTGCACATGTGATTGTATTTTGCTCTTGTCATTTGATTTTCTAACAATGGGAATAAGGGATTTGTGTAAAACGAAGAGATGTATATGTAAGTTAAGTTTACTTAAGGGATAAGGATAAAGGTGGGAAGGATGAAAGGTGAGGTCAAATAATAATTTTACATTTTATTTTAATTTTATGTTCTCATAATTTCAAACCCTTAAAATTTTATTAATTAATCGCTATTTGATTTCCAATTACAGTTTCGCTCGAGGTGTTGAATCTACATTTTATATTGTTTTCATAACAATTATTCTTTTATTAAAACACCACTATTCAATTTTCAACAACTAAAAAATAATTGATCAACCTAGGCCTAGCAGGGTCGATCTAGCCCTATTTTGCTATATTTTACGTTATTATATCTAATCAATTTCGTGGAAAATAGGGAGAATGACAAATTTAACACAAAATTTGATGAAAAGTATGGAAAATTTAGAATGTAATGAGAAGGCCAAACGATAATGTAAATGGGAAAATGTTAGTGGGCCCCATGAATTGCACCTTTAGTGTAAATGTGTCATTCTCCCAAATTTTGAAACTTCCCGTACTTTTCACCAAAAAATTTCCAAAGTTTGTCCTTTAAAAGAAAATCCTCATTTCAAAATTGGGGAGAAGGACACATTTACACTAAAGGTGGAATTCAGGGGGCCCATTAACATTTTCCCATTTACACTATCATTTGGCCTTCTCGCTAAATTCTAAATTTTCCATACTTTTCATCAAATTTTGTGTTAAGTTTGTCCTTCTCCCTATTTTCCACTTTTATATTTGTATTATTCAAATTATATGGTAAATTCAAATCAAGTCAAGGCCATTGAATACAAAGAATGTTATGTTTAACAGTAGAATATATAAGTTAGAAACCATATCAACTTTGTTATTATTTTCAATAAATAAATAATCAGTCACGCATATTCCATTCTGCACCTATTGGTCACTTATTATTCCTCGATAATATATTCAACGTTAACATAAACTAGAGGGAACTAGCTACTGGTCCTACTAGTTAAGGCTTCCATCATTCACGAATATACCCTTGCCCCATATAAGGTGCGAGGTGGTTTTTTATAGTTCGCTATACCATCCAGCTGACCTTATTGGATAACCTCCTTAGTCGCTTACTACTTCCCGTAGGGTAAGTAGCCATATCTGACTTTTTTAGTTTCCATGTTTGGGTAGGCCCCTTACACTCACACCATTTAAGACCCATAGACTGAAAGACCTACTCCTAGGTGGCAATTCAAACCCAGCCGCTTAAGACCCAGGAAGAGGACTATACGCGAAGGTTATTAAGTTCGTAACCCATTAGCCTTTAATACCTTTCCCTATTGGCATAAAGTAGGCTATGTCATTAAGTCCTTTCCATTTAGTTTCTCTTTACGGAAATACTCTATATACACGATTCATTATCGTCACAGATTTTTATGGCTAATAATTATTTTACATCGTTAGCCTACTAAATCCAACTCCAACTTCTAATTATAAGTTCTATATTCATTAATATAAATAAGGAAAGTTATATCCTCCTTACCCTCAGATATTTATTTGATTATTTCCTTAATTGGACTTAGTATTTAAACAACAATCAATATCCATTAATCCCCTTTTTACACCCATTTACTTCTATCCCTTAGTATTTAAATAGCAATCATATTTTTCCTAAGGCAACCATTTATCAATCCCGGATCTATTTATTGTACCCCAATAGACAATTACTATTCTTATTTATTTATCTGTTTGTTTCTTGTTATATATATATATATATATGTGTGTGTGTGTGTGTGTGTGTGTATGTGTGTGTGTGTGTGTGTGCGCGCGTGCGCGCCAGACCTCTCACATTACGTTGACCACTTGTGGATGTTGGATTTGCCGGTTCGTTCCGGGCAGACTTCTACCACAAGTTGAAGTTAACCTCGTGCCTAACAACATTTATATTTACGCATTAGACCTCTCACATTAAGCTGGCCACCTGTAGATGCTAGATTTGTCGGGGGGTTCCGAGCAGATTTCTACCACAAGTTGAGCTTAACCTCGTGCCTAAATGCGGTTATAATTCAAAATCCTTAATAAGAATTTACAACATTAATCCTAATTAATTTAGGAATTGTAACCATTATTCTATTATATTCACTTTCCCCAACCAGCATTGGTTATAATTGTTATTTATTGATTTGCGACCCTATTTATAGCAATTAATTACATTAATTGCTACAATAGTCAGTTCAAATATATTAATTCAATATGGATTACATTTTTATATATAACTCTGTAATTGAATATCATTCAAACATTTAATACAACATATATTTTATCGTTTTACGCTGGTTTGAATGGATAATATGTATATATTTATACTTATGTTTTCGTGCGATCAATGCAGTTATCTTTCTTTATTGCTATTATTATTCTAAAATTTAATGATTTGGTTTAATCAATATCCAAACATTCCTTTTTGCATTCAATCTTGCCATAAGGTTTCAAATCTTACAAAAAGACCGTTAGTTATAGTTATCGTAAATTATGCCTAATTAGTGGGATAGACATATTTCAAATTCACAAGAAATATATTTGTATATATATGTATATATTTGGAATTGTTGATGCAAACTGCACACAAATATGTATATTTATATTTATACATACGTTTACATCACTTTTCCCTTTTTCAATCTTTTTGCCATATCTCTTGTGAATCCAAAATAATGTTTTTTTGTTCAAAAAGAGGAAAACTGCATATTTACAACAATTTAGCCAAAACCCCAACAACATCGAACGCAAGTAGGTATAATTCTTTTAAATTAAAATCAAATAATTCACCAACTTACATCGAAACTAACGATTTGGAAGAAAATTACATCTAAACAGTGTTATTGGGACTGATTTCCAAATCCTCAATATTTTACAACAAACTATAATACATTTACAACATTATTGTTGGAAATATGTATAAACAAATTTAAGAATCCTACAGTTAATATTATTCCTAACCTCAATTCACAATGTACAAGTTTTGACAATATGTACTAGCAAATCTGATAGGTGTCAATTTAATTACCATAATATTATGCACAGATCTGATGAAAATAAGCATATAATTTGAGATCCAATTCAAATGAAATAAGCAGGCTGTTATAACTATAGAAGTAAATTTCCCACTGACCTAAAAGCATCCAAATGTAAAGTCTGAATAATCATTTAGGCCTACAATTCCC
This sequence comes from Allium sativum, assembly GCA_030737875.1. Classification (NCBI taxonomy): domain Eukaryota; kingdom Viridiplantae; phylum Streptophyta; class Magnoliopsida; order Asparagales; family Amaryllidaceae; genus Allium; species Allium sativum. Next base: position 30,455 of record JASFAX010001783.1, on the reverse strand, counting down.
AAATTCTTATAAATCTACAATTCATTTGGAAAGAGGACACTTTCAGATCTGTAGATATGTGAGAAAACAGGAAGAGAGGGGAGATTCTGATGTAGAGCGCCAATTCACATTCTTTTTCATTGAATCTGATAATCCTCTCAATTATGTATAACTAGTTATACATGAATATATTTTAATTAAGAAATTAGGTTTGAAGAGGGAGGAAAATAATAGAGCTTCGCTACAGCCTATAGATTTGTGTGGAAAAGAATGAGGCCTTACCCCATTATTTATAGTAGTGGAATTGGCCATGAACTGTTAGACTAACTTTAGTTTATATTCGTCCATTCGTTTAATAATATATTATAACCTAAACCCCTTAACCCTAGCTGTCACTGGGGTGCCCAGTAGGTCAACCGCTAGGGTCGACCGTTTGGATCACCAACTGCCCGGTGAGGCTGGTTAATATGGTATATAATATATAATTATTCTGATTTATTTATTTTATGTCCATTATCGTATTTCATCCGTAACTTTTTCATACAGACTTCGTTTTCGAAAATCCAAACATGAAATTGACCAGAATTTGAGACGAACGCATCGGTTAAAGTTCATGGTCAAATTTCATCATTTGCAGAAATTCCTATTTTTAAAATTACAATAATTAAGTCCTATTACCAAAATTTCGGGTTGTTACATTCTTCCCATCTTGAAAGAAATTTCAACCCGAAATTCTGACACTTATTGTCCTATTCTACGCAAACAATTTGTGTATATTCACTTTGCAACCATATGTAGATGTGCATGGTGTACATAATGTAATTTCGACCACAAAACATGTATGCAAGATGATTCTACATCGGATCCTCTATAGTATGCATTAAAATTTTGAAATACCTTTGAAAGCATGATGCAAAACATCATAAATATACTGGCAGTTCTATATGAACGCAAATTTTCGAATACTCTTTTTCATCCATTACCTTCACACAATTACGAATAAAAGTGTGAAGCAACAGAATTTGCATCCAAAGCTTACCATTCAAAGCGTCGCACAGTCTAATCATTTCCTAATTAATTTCTCCTAAATTGGAAAAAGGAAATCGAAGCGAAGAATTTTAACAATTTCTCCGCTTACGAATAATTCATTTCCCGCCCTACAGTGGAATTTTCACCTTATTTACCCGAAATACTCCAAAAATTTCCATCAGTAGACTGTAAAGGAGGCGTAAGATAAGCTCTAAGACGTAAAAAGAGTTAAGTAACGATTCACGCGCATCGTTGACAAGGTATGGAAATAACATTCTCAAAATAGTCTTTTCCTTCTATCATTAACGCTTTTATCGTATCATCGGTCCTATTGCACCACTAAAACGTGCTCACAAAGCATCCAAAAATTTATTCATACGTCGTTCATGTGACCAAAAATCGAAATTTTTCACAAAAATAAATTCCTGCTTTTAAAACTTCTTATTTTTATTTTGAAAATTTCCTTTCAATTACCGTCTCACTCTCCATATGTGATTCTTATGAAATATCAAAATTACGGTAACATGCACTTTGCGTCATCCAAACTGTCTATTTAATGTAAAATAGAAATTTAAATATGCACTAATTTCCATGTCCAAATTTTTCGTTTTCCCGCAAAACGAAATAAAAGAAAGTAATTCAGTAAAAATTTAAAAATAGTAAAAGATTTTTTTCAAACAATGTTTTCCAAGAACTTTAAAAGTGTTTTTTGCGGAAACTTAAATTATTCAAATCACATGTTGGCAATGAAGGAAGTCAGTCACGCAAAAATGAGAAAACTAAAATCACACACAAAAGATCAAAATAAATTTTAGCTTAAAGAGGAACGAATGTTTATTTATTTCTATACCTGTGACGTAGAACCGGTCCTTTGCTAAATTTATCCAATACAGAATTCTATTCTTTCCAACTCTAGGGAACTGTTAGTTAGATAAGAAAAATGAAATTTCATTTGAACAGGCATGCATGAATGAAATAAATATTTCCAAACTTAGAAACCTCATTAAAAGTCATGCGATTTTAAAGGCAACAAATTCTAACAGTTAGAAGCACGAATCACTGCAAAACCAAGAACCAAAAGCTGGAAAGGGAAAACAACAAAATGACAACAAAACAACAACACCGAAATTTCTAAAACAATGGCTATAAACAACTAGATGTCTTGCTCAGTGGATGGAGCTCAAACCAATTTTTATGATTTTGATTAATCACATCTTGGTAGCAAAGTGCTCAATCTCGTGCTACAAATGCAGCTGGGGTTGAGGGATGTTCCCACATCACCATCTCTACAAAGAGAGAATTTGTGATGTGAAAAGAAACCTAACACAAAACTACTTCTCATGGAAAACCACCTAATATTGTCTAAAGAAAAAAATGGATAGGTGAAAATTACAGAAAGTAACTCCATGAGACAATGCAAGAACAACAAGATGAATCAAATATGATGTGGCACAAAATGATGGTCACACCACCGATTAAAGAAAAGATTAATTCCCTCATCATGAGACAAATCTAGTCTTAACTCCCCATTTATAAAACGACGTGTTAAATTGGTCACGCGTCATCATGGGCAGTTTTGAGGCAGATCCCCGAACTCAAAAACTGACATTAAGAAAAAGAGATTTGCTACAAAAATCTCCAAAGCCAATCAATAAAAGAGCATTCAAGTCCGCATAAAACACGGATTGCTCTAAAATCTCATTGAGATTCACCTCAAAAAACCATACAAAGATAGCCTAATCTTCATCTCCAAAACGACGATCGCCTTCGAAAGGACATATTCCAACACGGTATAACATAGGCGAATGCAGCACAAACAACAATCCTATTCTAAGATCTTGAAGCAATGGATCGGTGCAAGTTCAACTTCCACGACATTCTTAGCCCTAAAACGGTGGGACCTTTTTCTCATTCTGATCCAACTACATGATCTCTCCCTTACGATAAGACTTAAATGGTGTGAGTAAGATCGGATAGCGAATTTAGGTATTATGGACTAAGAAATGGTTGGAGAGAAGAAATTAGATCTTGGAGTGCTAGTGAGGAAAGATCTAATGTGTAAACAAGCACGAAAAAGGAGGAGGCGAGGCGACGAAAAAGAAAAGAAGAAGAATAAAGATATAGTTAAGCTAGATGAGGAAGGAAGGACGAAAGAAAGAAGTTAAGGGTGTAATATGGATGCAAATTTTATGGTTGAGTCCCAGGTTCAAGTTGCAATAAAACTCATCAACTGATTGACCATTTTTGCATAACGCTAGATGATCAACTATTAAATGGGCTTTGGATAAAAATTGAACCTTGACCTTATTAGGATGGATTAAAATATTAATCGTCCTGCATCATCTTTTAAGATTTCACGCAATCTGGAAAATACTTATCCTCGTCATAATGATGTCAAGGACCGTAGTCAAACTCTAAACTAACTCCAAGGATTCCGAGTAGTCTCAACATTGATGCTATGACCAGAACGAATGAACAAATTCAGCTAAAAATCCATAATTAAATTAAAACGGATTGTCCCCTTACCTAGCTGACAAACAAACAGAGGATTCATGAAATCAAATACCCCAAAAATCAAGATGAAGGATTTTCCTTAGCCTTTTCGAAGGAAAATTTAAAACTTTCCAAAAATAGAATTTATTATAATCTAATAGTTTCATATTTATAAATCCATTTTATTATTACTACTATTATTATTTATATTCTAGTTTGTATTGCAAACTGAAAAACCTTTTCATGTTTAAAAATGTTGGAGCATCAAAACCTTAAGGATTAATTATGATAATTTAAATAAATTATCCAATATATATAGGAAAAGGGATACTAAAAATCACAAGGAACGAATATTTATTATTCTTAATTTTAGTGGCATACCCCTTATCATTTCTAATTCCTTCCTTCCTACCAATTAGATTATATTTATTATAATTACACAAAGCCCCAATAATTTATGAAATATGAACAGATCAAAATTTAAAAACCGTATCTTTATAAAACTAGGCCTTTATAAAACCATTTTTCGAAACCATATTTCATAACTTTCAAAACCCATTTTCATTTTTCCAAATAGCTTTAAAAATAAAAATTTCCTCGAATACAAAGCCAAGAACTCTAAAAATTCTTTCAATAAAGGTATATTCGGAATTTTAATGAAGTATCAAGTGGATATACATCGAAATAATATTTCCGAAATGGGTATGCATATAACGTGAACTTTTCCCATCTTAGATCGAGCAATAGTTTTAACCGGAACTACCAATGAAACCAAAAAACAGAAATCGTGGCTATCTCAGTTGTAGCTGGATTTTATATTATATATATTATTATGCTAGTCTCCATACTCGAATCATCGGAGTCCACCATATGTCGTCCTCGTTCTCTTCACGACGAGATCGCCATTGTACTGTGGGGTAAAACAGAATCGACTAGAAATCCAAACTCAAAATATTTCAACTCTTAGTCGTTTGAAGCCCATTTTTATTACATTAGGCCTGCAACTAATTCATCATCGAAATAATTTTAAGTTGAGTAAGAAAGACGAAGAAAAACAGAAAAGAAAATCGAATTACATTCTCTCAAGAGTTCTAATTTAACTAATTCCTTTTATCGTTTAGCCTATGCTCTTATACCACAATACCCCCACACTTTTATGTGCCCAAATTTTGACAAAAATCGAAACTCAAACACATCCAAGCATGGAGCGTGTAAATCTGGTACCAGCAAATAAATGAGCATAAGCATAATCAGAGTACGATAAGATAACTCACAGCAGAAACACAATAGGATAGACTTGTATTAACTCAAGTAACTACCTTTTTAAAGTAAGTCACTTTTCCAATACCGAGCATGAGAGAGAATGAGAACTGAAAGCTAAATTTAAACACCTGTGAGAACCCGACCTTCTCCAGAAAACATAGGTGGTTGTAATGAGTAGGGGGATCAGAACAACAAGATTCTGGTTAATAGGAAATGTACAACGTAGATTATAATACACAGATGAGTCCCGTTTGGTTCAACCTAAGATGTATGCCAACCAAGGTTAGTGATTCTAGCCTAACCTTGTAAATGTTTACGCAGGACCCTACTACTCTTCCCAAAGTATAATACCGAGATAGAACGTTTACGCATATATATAGGAAGCCTTTACACTATAACATGGCTGGTTATTTAATTGAGAACGGACCTCTAATAATGGAGTTTCTATATATATATGTATGTATGTATATATATATATATGAATGTATGTATATGTATATGTATATGTATATCCTCATTCACTATGCATTATTATTTGATGCCTCACTATCAGTTGATAGAAAAGGTGGATTCCCCCTGGTTGCTTATGACCCTGAGTGGACCTATTGATCACTTATTATTCCTTGATAATATATTCAATGTTAACGTAAACTTGAGGGAACTAGCTACGGACCCTTCTAGTTAAGGCTTCCATCGTTCACGCATATATCGTTGCCCCATGTAAGGTGGAAGGCGGCATTTTATCGTTCCCTATACCATGAAGCTGAACTTATTGTATAACCTCCTTAGTCGCTTACTACTTCCCATAGTGTAGGTAGCCATATCTGACATTTTTAGTTTCCAGGTTTGGGTAGGCCCCACACATTCATGCCATTTAAGACCCTTAAATTGAAAGACCTACTCCTAGGTGGACTCTTCAAACCCAGCCGCTTAATACCAGGAAGTAGACTATACACGAATGTTAAGTTTGTACCCTATTAGCCTTTAATACCTTTCCCTATTGGGATAAAGTGGGATACATCATTAAGTCCTTTTCATTTAATTTATTTTTACGGAAATACTCTACATACACGATCCACTATCATCACAGGTTCTTATGGTTAATAATTATTTTACATTACTAACTTACTAAGTCCAACTCTAACTTTTAATTATAAGTTCTATATTCATTGATACAAATAAGGAAAGTTATATACTCCTTACCCTAGCCCTAATTGGACTTAGTATTTAAACAACAATCAATATCCAGTAATCCCCTCTTTACACCAGTTTACTTATATCCCTTAGTTTATTGCCATTTATGACTATAACGGCCATATTTTCCTAAGCCAACCAGTTATCAGTCCCGAAGTATGTATTTGTTGTACCCCAATAGACAATTACTATTCTTATTTTTTTTTCTTGTTATATATATATATATATATATATATATGAACCGTACTTCTCACATTAAATTAACCACTTGTGAATGTTAGATTTGCCGGTTGTTTCCAGGCAGACTTCTACCACAAGTTGAACTTAACCTTGTGCCTAAGTACATTTATATTTATGCATTAGATCCCTCATATTAAGCTACCGACTTGTGGATGCTGGATTTGCTGGGCGGTTCCGGGTAGATTTCTACCAGAAGTTGATCTTAACCTCGTGTCTAAATGCGGTTATAATTCAAATTCCTTAATTGGGGTTTACGACATTAATCCTAATTAATTTAGGATTTGTAAACATTATCCTATTATATTCTCTTTCCCCGAATTAGCATTGGTTACAATTGTTATTTATTGATTTGCAGCCCTATTTATAGCAATTAATTATATTAATTGCTATAATGGTCACCACGAATATATTAATTCAATATGGATTACATTTTTATATGTAATAATTCCACAATTGAATATCGTTCAAACATTCAATATAATGTATATTTTACCATTTTACACTGATTTGGACGGATAATTTATATATACTTATATTAATGTTTTCGCGCGGTAAACATGTTATCTTTCTTTATTATTCTTAAATTTAATGATTTGATTTAATCAATATCCAAACATTCCCTTTTGTATTCAATTTTGCCATAAGGTGCCAAATCTTACAAAAATACCGTTAGTTACAGTTCTCGTAAATTATGCCTGATTATTTGGATAAACATATTTCAAATTCATGAGACATATATATATATATATATATATATATATATATATATATATATGGAACTGTTGGTGCACACTACGCACAAATATGTATATTTATATCTATACATATATTTGCACCACTTTTCCTTATTTCAATCTTTTTGTCATATCTCTTGTGAATCCAAAATAATTCCTTTTTTTTCAAATAGAGGAAAACGACATATTTACCAAAATTTAGTTAAAACCCCCAAGAACGCAAATAGGTATAATTCTTTTAAATTAAAATCACATAATTCACCAACTTACACTGAAACCAGGGATTTGGAAGAAAATTACATCTAAACAGTGTTATTGTGACTGATTTCCAAATCCTCAGTGTTTTACAACAAACTACAATACATTTACAACATAATTGCAAGGAATATGTATACAGGAAAATATCCTGAAGGACAAAATGAACAAAAAAATTATTCCTTAAGGACAAAAGGCAAAAATTTCATCCATAAGGACAAATTTTGTGTAAAGGGAGCAATTATAACGGGCCTCTGTATTTCTCCCTTTACACTAAAATTTGTCCTTATGGATAAAACTTTACCCCCTTGTCCTTATGGAACAATTTTTTGTACATTTTATCCTTAAGGCTAAAAACCCCATTTGTATAAAAAAATTAAGAATCCTACAATTAATATTATTCGTAACCTCACTTCATAGTTTACAAGTTTTGACAATATTTACAAGTAGATCTTATAGGTGTCAATTCAATTACCATAATATTATGCACAGTTCTGATGAAAATAGGCATATAATTTGAGATCTAATTCAAACAAAACAAATAAGCTATTATAACTATTGATGTAAATTTTCCACTCAACTAAAAGCATCCAAATCTGAAGTTTGAATAATCTTTTAGGCCTACAGCTCCCAAATTTTGTAAATCTACAATTTATCTGAAAAGGGGATACTTTCAGATCTGTAGACATGTAAGAAAATAGAAAGAGAGGGGAGATTCTGATGTAGAGAGCCAATTCACATTCTTTTCCATTGAATGTGATAATCCCCTCAATTCTATATGATTTGTGTTTGATTTGTTGTATATGAATATATTTTTAATTAAGAAATTAGGTTTGAAGAGGGAAGAAAATCACAGAACTTCGTATTGCCTACAAATTCATGTGGAAAAGAATGAGGCCTTACTCCTTATTTATAGGAGTGGACTTGTCCATGAACCGTTATATTTACTTTAGTTTATATACATCCATTTGTTTAATGATATATTATGACCTAACCCCCTTAACCCTAGCCGTCACTGGGCGTTCTAGCACCCTTTAGGTCGATGCTAGGGTCGACCGCTTGGGTCGCCAGCTGCCCAGTGAGGCTGGTTAAATATGGTATATAATATATAATTATTCTGATTAATTTTTTTTATGTCCGTTATCTTATTTCTTCTGTAACTTTTTCATATGGACTCCGTTCACGAAATTCCAAACATGAAAGTTAACCACAATTCCGAGACGAACGCATCGGTTAAAGTTTCATGGTCAAATTCCATTACTTACAGAAATTTCTATTTTTGAAATTCTAATAATTAATTCCTATTGCCAAAATTTCGGTTGTTACATGTCACCAGGCCGAAGGACACCCTCTACTTTCGAACATCTGTCAAGGCATTGGGAAACTCTCTAGAGCTACCTTGAACGATTCAAGAACGCCTTGGCTGAAGTCGAAGACCTCAACCCTCACGTCGTCATTGTTCAAATTACCAAAGGCATACAACCTGATTCTGAGTTCGGGGCTTGGATCAATAGGAAACAACTGAAGTCATTGGAAGATTTCTATGATAAAGAAAATCTGTTCATGTGCCAGGAAGAAGCATGCAAGAACAAGGCGGCTCGAGTTGCTTATTCTAACAACGTGCATCAAGCTTTCATGCAAGATAGCTCAAGCCTAAGATGAATAACAGTAAACCAGAGAGTCACAACAATCTGAAAGAGGGCCTCAAGAAGCATGATTACTTTACGTTGTACTAAGTCTACACTCCACTGAAAACTCAGCTGGAGACAATATTTCTCAAGACCTGCAACATGATGTAATTTAAGAAGCTAACGTCACGAGAATCTACCGATCGAGAAGAACTCCAGCAAGTACTGCAGATTCCATGGTATGTTCGGCCATAGTACTAACAACCAAGGGCGCCTTAGAGGCACTATCGAAAAACTCATTGTAAGAAATGACATAAGCAATACGTCTAGAATCCTGCTCCGAAAGAAGCAGTTGTAGGCCCTTTAACGCCTACACCTCCCCTGGTCCAAGCGGCACCTGAGCCATCCAATCTGAATCCTCCTCAAAGTGGTATCGTGATTAATAGTATTTGTAGTGGATCGTACCCCATGAAGAATGCTTCTAGTGATGCAAAGATACACCAATACTATTAAGCATGCTGACAAGTAAGCGTGCTCTGCCACCACAGACGAATCTGTCTCGGCGAACTTTAAAAGATTACGAGGGATGACATAGTCTTCCGACAGAAGGATGCTACAGGAATCGTCATTCCCACCATAGATCCGCTTGTCATCTCAACGTACATAGGTCTGGCCTATGTCAAGAAAGTCCTTGTTGACTCAGGGTGTTCTATCAAAATTATCTTCAAATTGTCCTACGATCAGATAAAGCTTGAGGCTGAAGATTTGAAGCTATGTAAAGCAACCATTCATGGATTCAACACTGCTTCCAACTGTCCAGTCAGTCTAGTACAGTTTTCGGTGTAACTTGGGGATGGAGATCAAAGCCAAGATCCTCACTTTCTTCATCATCAACACCCCATCTCACTACAACGTCTTCCTCAGACGATCGACCCACCTAGAGTTCCAAATATTCATGGATCTTTGGTACCCTCATGAAGTTCCTGACTGACAATGGGATCAGATTTATCCTGGATGACCAAGTCGTAGCAAGTGCCTACTATCTTACTAGTGGAAAGACACTATTAACAAGAAGAAAGGCAAAGGTATGAAAGTGGAACTTTGCACCAAAATCCTCAACACAGAACAACCACCAAAGTTTGAGTCTTGTCTTAGATGTCACTTTCGTATCTCCCTGGAACTCGATCCATGGAAGGACGAAGAGCCCGAGTACGAAGCGATTACTCAAGTGGATCCAACCATCGATGTCACGATCAACCCCGATGACTCATCTCGGGTCTTGAAAGTTAGATCATAGCTCCAACCAGCTATTAGGTAAGAACTACGACATTCTACAGGACAAATTGGATTTATTTGTTTAGACCCACTTTGATATATGTTGCATCGACCTAGAAATCGCTTGTCACATGCTTGGTACTGAGCCAAAGTATATTCCCGTCAAACAAAAACGTTGAATCTTAGGATCTGAAAGATCGACAACACTCATAGAGGAGGTAAAAGGTTGCTCGATAATGGCTTTATCTGCGATGCCCTCTATCCAAAATCAGTCTCCAACCTGGTCTTAATCGAGAAATCAAATGTGAAATGGCGATGTGCGTCAATTATTATGGCTTGAATAAAGCATGCCTGAAAGACAACTTCCCTCTTTCGAAGATCGACCGACTCGTTAATTATACTGTTGGTCACCATCTTCTCTCCTTTATGGACGCTACTCGGGCTACAACCAAATTTCGATGTATATTCCACGTCAGGAGCACACTTCATTTACCATTGAACTTGAGTTGTATTGCTATGATGCCATGCCCTTCAGTCTCAAGAACGTTGGAGCCACCTATCAACGACTCGTCAACTAAATGTTCAACGACCAAATAGGAAGATCCATGGAAGTTTAAATGGATGACATGGTTGTTAAACAAAATTTTTGGGCAACCACATCGACGACCTTGTGTAATTGTTCAATGTTCTCCATAAATATGGCATGAAACTTAATGCCTTGAAATGTTTTTTGGGCGTTGCATCGGGAAAATTCTTGGTTTCATCATCAGTTCATGAGGAATCAAAGAAAATCCCAAAAATAACAAAGCTATTCGGGGAATCTAATCTCCAAAGAACATTAAGGATGTTTACAGCTTGAATGGGAAAGTGGTCGCCCTAAGTCTATTAATTTCAAAGATAACCAAAAAGTGCATCCCTTTCCTTGACTTAATTAGGAAAGGGAAGAGCAACTTCGCATGGACATCGGAATGCACCGCCGCATACTACGACCTCCTAAATCACTTAGAGTGACCACCTATCATGTCGAAACCTGTGGACCATGAGGGCTTATATATTTATTTGGATGCTTCTGCGCAGGCAATTAGTTAGGTGCTTGTGCATGAAGAAAATTGTGTCCAAAGGGAAGTTTATTACATCAGCAAGAGATTGACATAATTCCAAAAGAATTTTCCAAATCTTGAAAAGCTCGCCTACTTCCTGTTGATCTCTTTCTGAAAGCTTTGTCCATACTTCCAATCACATCCGTTAAAAGTATACACTGACCAACCGCTATGACAGGTTCTCCAACGACCTGAGACATCTGGGCGACTTTTGAAATGGAACATCGAGCTGAGTCAATTCGAGCTCACCTTCATTCGTCGGAGAGCAATTGTCAGACAAGTCCTAGATGACTTCATTGCAGAGTTCACTACTCCTGAAGATCCTCCGAAAGATAGCGAGCATCCCAATATCCAATGAAAGTTGTATGTCGATGGCCCATCAAGGCTCTACATATCTTCTTAGAATCACAATTCATAGTTTACCTATTACATGGGGAATATTAAGAAAAGGTAGCATGACTCACTCCACGCTTATCTCGTGTTCGTGAATTTCTTACAAACATCGACCAGTCATTACTCACATCCCTCGAGAACAAAACAAGAATGCCGATTCAATAGCCAAATTAGCAAATTCCAGGGATGCACAACTCTTGGGACTTGTCCTTGTCAAAGTGCTCGACTCTCAGAATATTGATCAAATGGAAACTAATCCGATATCAATGAGGGAGATCGAGCGCAATCCTGAATAATGGATGACTTGTGCCAACGGCTACTTACTACATGGAATCCTCTGAGGCTCTTGGAACGAAAACTGGTCTCTCCTTTGCAAAGCATCACATACATCATTCAAGAAGGAGTTCTCCACCAAATAGGATTCTCTATTCAGTTACTCTTGTTTGCATCCCACTACGATGCCAAATGTGTACTACTGGACATGCACGAAGGCGAGTGCAGTGACCAAACCAGGAGGCAAACTCTTGCAAAAAAAATTCTTCGATATGGCTACTTTGGCTAACTCTCGAACGGGATGCAGTAGACTACACCTTAAAATGCGAAAAGTGTCAGGGATTCTCCAAGATTACTCGAGCCCCGCCGACGAAGCTTATCAAATGGTTAACCCGTGGTTGTTCCCAATGTGTGGAATCGAAATTATCGGAACTCTCCGGATGAAAAAGGCAATGCTCGATATGCTATCGCTGCAATTGATTACTTTACCGAATAGGTCGAAGAATGTTCTCACGACAATCGCGACCAAGAAAGTAATTAACTTCATTGTCCACAACTTAATCTATAGTTTTGGATTTCCCAAGACTACCATTTCTTATAACAGGACCCAATACGAGAGCTCTTAGTTCAAAGAATTTTGTCATCGCCACCATAACGAAAAACGATTCTCGGAAGTAACTCACTATAACAGACCGCAATTTACATATTGGAGGATCTTAAAATGTTTATATTTAATTCCCTAAGGATAGGATCATTCTCATATTTTGATATTTTGGTTATGCAGATGTAAGACACGTCCATAATTTTAACCAATTTTATTTGTGACCATTTTGCCCTTGTAAGTTTTGTACACGACATAACTTTTGACTGGGATTGAATTAAGTTATGAGATCAATCTCATTGGAAAGGAAATGGCGTTTCTAATTCCGCAGAGTGGTCACATTAAAGATTTGGTTCAGTGGTTCAGGAGGAATTGTTGTTTTAGTTTTTCACAGTTCGTTGTTCAGGTTTGGCCAGCTATAATGGGCTGATTTGAAGAGGCACGTTAGTGGGCTTGCTTAAGCAGTATGTAACACCCCTACTTCTAATGAAATATAAGTCCTACATCGTGGAAGACTTTGTGAAGTGTGGACTTATATAGTTGAGCCCATCTGCCACTAACGTTGAAGCCTTTGGAGGAACAAAACCCCACACCTATACGGTGGCTAAGTTGGGGACAATATCTTGCGCGAACGGAGGTGCTGGCTATTACAGTGGTATCAGAGACAATACCCTGGAGGAATTATGGCACCGGTGTGGACCACAGTGCCTTGGTGAGGTGTTCATGAGCCAATGGGGACGTTGGGCTGTGTAGGAGGGAAGACTGTAACACCCCTACTTCTTGTGAAATATAAGTCCTACATCGTGGAAGCCTGTGTGAAGTGTGGACTTATATTTGAGCGCATCACCTACTAACACCGAGGCCTTTTGAGGAACAAAACCCAACACCTATATGATGGCTAAGTTAGGGACAATATCTTGTGCGAACGGAGGTGAGGGCTGTTACACTATAACTAGTAGGCTAGAGGCATGGAGAATAGTTTACTTTCTTCATTCTCTCATTTGGTTAAGCTTATGGTCTTCCTTTCTCAATCAAATACACCTTTCCATCATTAAAACTCTAGATCTACATAAGTGAATCGAAGATCTACATCGCTTGAAGCAAGATCAACATCATTTAAAGAGATATCTCATCAGATTGGAAGGTCTGAAGAGAGTTCTTCGCCGTTCGGATTTGATATTCGTTGTTTTTAAGCTTATTTGAAGAATTGGTGAGCGATATGCATCTACAATGTGGATTCAATCAAGTATATGGGTTGTACGATCATATTTTCATTACATTGAGTCATTTTCACCTTGATCTACACCATGGTAGGTCGATTTTCATATGAATCACCATAATATCTAATCTAGCAACTTTAAACCGGTAATTCTTATGTTAGTTCATATGTTTATGCAAGTTAGATCCATCGTTTAAGTTTATACATTGATTTATCCTGATTTGGTGAATTTATGTGATTATTGATGAAAATTGTTGTTTTGATGTTGTTGATGACATTATAACATGTTAATCGATGATTTGGATGAGTTGTTTGAATGTTGTCGTCTAGCAAAGATTTGGTCAAGATCGAAGTTATTTTTGTTAGATTTGGAGTTGGGTCATTTTTCTTAAGCCAGGTCATGTAGCTTGTTCTTTAAGAAATAGACTAAAGTTGTTGGATGGAAGCTTAGACTGTTGGGGAGTCAGATCATGGAGAACAACCTGGTGATGGATTGTTGTCTTGGCAAGATGATGGGGTAGGTCGTAGGTCAGTTACAACCTAAGGATGGAACGACCTAAAAACTAAAGAATGGGTGAGATCAGGTGGTCAGGTCATCAGAACGACTTAGGGTCTTAAGTCATCGGGACGAGGCTAAGTAGGATGGTGTGAAGGCTTCGACTTCATGCCATTAGGTCGTGGGACGACTTCAGACCGTTAGGTCGTGGGACGACTTAAGAGTGGGATGACCTAAGAGAAGGACGACCTAAGGTGCATGAAATGTATGGAGTTAGTTTGTGAATGGTAGGTTATGGGATGACCCAAGGTGAACGACCTATTTATGTTGAACCTTATATTGATGTTGTTTGGTTCAGCAATGGATGTAACTTCAAAAAATATTCAAGGCGGAATGTTTGAAGTGCGATGAGATGTTCGTTGATCGACGAAATGCAACGAATAAGCAGACGACTCAATGTGGTGAGTTAGTCGATAATGGTTTCTCAAGAAGGCGCTTGAGCTAGTGAATAGTCGTCGGTGATGATGACTAGAGGTGATGAAGGCCGAGAGATTATCATTGTCGTAGGTTCAAGCGGACTCAAAGTAGGAGTATAGTTGGCAGTCACGATTGGCCTAGAAATACCATGGGCATTCATGATGGGCCTAGAGATACGAGTCACGATGGCGTATGGAGGTTTTGCTAGAACCGAGGTTTACCATTAGCCCTTGACGGATGGAAAGTTTTGAGCCGGTCATACAATTAGTGATGGTTTCAAAGCAGGATTGGCGATGAAAGCCAGAATCATGGATGATGATTCTTTTGCTTGTATCATCTTGTATAGATTATTCGACATCGAGGGATATATGTAACGACCCAGATTTTTTCTGTCATTTGATTTTGAATATTTAAACTTGTTTTAAATATTATATTTGAATGTTAATGAAGTTTAATATAGAATTCGTTATAAAACAACAATTGAGCGTTTGTATTTATATTAAAATGAACTTGTAACATCGCGATAGTTCATAATTTATGATTTGAACTTCAATGGAATATACAGAATCTGATATAAGTCAGAACTCCGTGAAACAAAAAACGTTTGAATCTAGCTGCTTATAATTTTCTAATGAAAGAGGAAAATCGAAATTTTACCTTATAGATTGTTAGTTATGGCTAAATCAAATTTTCAAATAGTTGTTATGGAATCGTTAATAAACGATAACGTTTATTTAATGTAATTTAATAGGAATCTTTATATAATTCGAATATCGTTTAACTCAGAATGTTAATATTAAGTTAAGATTCCAAGTTGGTTGTATGTGAAGTGATATATTATTTTATTTGGATATATACGATAATTATTATTAAATTTAATGGTTTCATAATTTATTTAATATTTGATCGATATTTTAAAAGCCTTAGGAATAGCCGTTTTTCAAACGACCTCCGTTTCCGATGAAATGAATTTTATTAGAATATATATAGCAAGTTATTGCTAGATTTCCAGTTTGGAGCCAATTGGAGTTGTTTAGCCAATGTACGATATTTTAAATGGGAACCGATGAATATATTGAAATTAGAATAACACTGTTGTGCAAAAGGTGTCAGAAATCAATGAAATTAATTCCATCGAATCAGGAATATCAAGACAAAACAATGTTTCAAGTTTCGTTATTTTTTTCGGATTCGTATGTGGCTATACAAAATTAAAACGTTAATTTAATGATTAATGTATCTAATATATAATTTTTTATCTGACCAAATTAACTTCCCACCATTCTTTGTGTTTTACTTGCATGCCAAACAACCCATTTTCTTGGTTTCCAAACAATCTCAAAGCCTTTCCTACCAAACAATTCACTTCTTTGCGTTCCAATGCATCTAAAAATACTTGCCCAGCACGTTTTTGAAAGTCCTACCTACCCTACAATATGTACGTACTATTTTTGAATATATGGCAAACTAATTTTTGTACCAGCCGATTAAAGTATTGTATCCACCTACCCTATGTACCATAGATAATTTGCGAAAATCCCCACCCACCTTATACTATAAAACGTGATGCCCACGTATTATTCCCTATATAAATACAATGCTCCATTCTTTCCTATTTTCTTTATTTTTCAGCAATTGAAAACCCCATCTCCTTGAACCAAAATAATACCAAACTTGAAAATAAACTACACAATTATTTCATAACAGAGCACATGCAAACTTTCCCTTCTGTGTATATATAAAAACCTGAAGTCTCCGGTTCTAAATATGAAAATCAAAACTCCATTCATATTCCCTCGATCATTTCGAACTGGCCAATGGCCTTAGCTGGAAAACGAAGAGGGGACTAGCGGTTCAAGTTTTGAGGAGAGGTGGCTATGTTTTTCGATCTGTGAAATGGATGGTTGGAGATCGGGGGTGTAGTGGCAGTTTAGAGGAGGAGGGAGTGCGTGTTCTTCTCTGGTCGTGTGTTTTAGAGCTACTACACGAGAGGGAAGTAAAGGTTTGTCGGGGTGGTGCAGTGCTAAGCGAGGAGGATAGGTGGCGTTAGCGGCTTGAGCTTATGGCATGGCATTCAACATGTGAGGCAAGCCGAAGTTTTGGGTTTTGGTTTCGACGGTTGGGTGGTTCGTGACAATGATGGGATGTATTGGAAGGCGCTGCTCGAGTTTCGAGAGGAGAAGTTGGTTGTGCGATGGCAATAGATGGACGGTGCGAGGACGATTGGAGGAGAGGTGAAGCATGTAAGTGGAGAGAGTGGGTTCGAAATTATATACAGAAGTGGGGAGGAGAAGTAATAACACGGTAGGTAGTTTTCACGTGAGTAATCAATTAATCGTGCCAAACCAAAAATTAGCATGGCCTAAATTAATCCGAAGTATACGTGGCCTATGTTTTAACTAGGCCTGAACAAAGCTTTTACTATGCCCCATTTATATTATTTATTAAGTTATAACGTGCCATGGAGATTTATTTGCGCCTGCTCATTTTATAATGTGATTAACCGTGTGTGTATATATATGCCTAAACCTATTTATAAAATGCGAAATCCTATTTACGTGACAAGTCATATGTATAATGTACCAATTATAATAGTGTGTTTAACATGCCTTGCCTATGAAAGTGCCTAACCCATTTGTTTACAATATGCCAAATTATAATTATAATTGAGGTACTAGTTTGGTTAATTTAAATAGTGTATATCAATAAAAATGGTAGGGGTCCTTTCAACCCCGTCGGCTTTGCCAAAAAATAAAAAAATAAATAGTGCATAACTTATAAAATATAATATTTAGGTATTATTAATATTAATTTAATTAGTAAATAAAGTTTAAAATCTATAACTCTGTCATATAGTAACGGTAATGGAGCTGAGAAAAACTCAGAGCGTTGGAACCGTATCTGCAAGCGCAACGTTGCGGAGCTAGTTTGGACAGAGTTTGGCGCAGTTGGAGGTTTAAATTTAATTAAAAACTTGTTATTTTAATTTAAACGAATCAATTTAGCAACTAGTGAATCGTGGAGAGTTGAACTCACTCAGCTTTCCCACTTATATTTTATATAAGTTGGGTTGCATACTTGTGTGCTATGTTTGCTAGTTGTTGAATGTTTTGATGTTTGTTTGAATATATGTTGAATATTTTCATATAACTGATTTAAATTAAGCTTTTGTTTAATTTAATCGATTGAATTGAACTTGAAAGTTATTTTTAACGATTATTTCCAATTGAGGTAAATTACCTTTTTTTTTACGTTTATAAAAAGATAAACATATTAAATTTTGTTGGATGCTTGTATTGTTGTTGACCGTTATTAGTTGAATTGATTGTTCATATTTATTATTGCAAATAATATATTATAATATGAAATGGATTGTTCGATTTGAGTTAAACCAAATGATTGGATGATTGACTTGATCACTGATCGATGAATATAAATTCATCGATTGTTTTGTTATTAACCAATGGGCAATGTTGGTTGAGTAATTTGCGACATATGGTCTATAAATCAATCGTTTTATAAATGTTGACTACCGTCAGGTGAATTGAAAAAGATGAAGTTATATAATTTATTTTTATAACTAAAGATGTATTTTGAAATCGATTAATTTAAATAATTGTTTATAAAAGGAAATAAATATTATTATTTATTTTTAAGTTTTAAGTTATTATTAAATGGTTTTAAAAATAAAATTCTAATGGTAATATGATGTTAAAAAGAATTTAATATTTATTCCAGTTAATGATTGAAGTAAATAATTATTTTAATTAATAGTAATTTAATTGATTTTCAAATTCATTTAAAAAGTAATCGAAGTTGAAATAAAATCTAATTGAATTGTGAAAGGAGTTCATGAATGAGTTTTTATAACAAAGTTATAAAATGAATTTCAAGAACATACGATAGCTTACATTAAATGTTTACTTACTATTTGAATTAAATAAAAGGGACTTGAGATAAAAAGGTTTATATTAAACACGAGTTATATAAACAAGATTTATAAAAAGAGATGAGGTGTTAAAGTATTAATTTTAAATTAACATTACTTAAATAATGAAATTAAGAGAAATGAATGGAATTGAAATAAGATTTCCAAGGCTGGAAATGGTTGAATAGATTAGAAAAAGGGATTGTTAAAAGTGATTTTGGTAAAGGAATGTGTACTGGGCCTTTTGAACAAAAATCCAAGTTATAAAACGAATTGTTAAACGAAGTAGAAGAAAAAGGTGATGTTTTAATAAGTAATTACTTAATCAATGAATTAAGAAATAATGGTTATATTCGAGAAGGAGATTTTTAAAATTAAGAAGGTTTTACAAAAATCCACATTTTCAATAAAATAGTTAAATGGGATTTGCTTTGATATTAGAATGAAATATAGATTTTTGAATTACAACTCATATCTATCTTAAGATAAGAACGTTGTTAACCAAGGTCTGAGAGGTAATTAAAATACCCTAACTTGGACAGCTTCAGGATCATCTGAGGATGATATTAGTTTGAAATGGTAAAGAGGTTAGTAACAATTTATTATTTCAATTAGTGAAATAATTATGTAAAATTATTGGTGAAAATTGAAGAATATAAAACAAGGGTTCTGTAGTAAAGAAAATTAAAAAGATTTGAGGATATATAATGATGTTTCAAAGTAAAGGAAAATAAAAGGGGATTGCATGGAAAATATAACGATATTTTTGAGTTAAAAGGAAATGAAATGTTGAGTTTTGAAATAGGTTTATTCTATAAGAACAAGTGTTGGTTATTGTTTTCAAGTAATAAAACAAAAGAGATTACGTAACACAGTTTTACGAGGAGTAAGTTGAATTGATTTCTCAATTATATATAGTGAAGAATGATGTAGAAAATGTGTCGAAAAGAGAGTTAAATGGAAATTGAATATGGTTATATGATATTTTTCTCAGTATTTGAAACGACCCAAACTTCCCCTATCGGGAAAGCCCGGATTGCTTCGAGAACATGTCGCATCACAACACAAACAACATAACATTTCATTACTATTACAACAATTTACATCAAAGTACAAGATGTCAGAGTATAAATAATAATATACGTTGAAAAATATCAGAGATTTCGATTACAATGCAGCGGAAAATAACAACTGACACAACTGAAAGAGATATATTATAACAACCCGTAATTTTAGAACATGACATAAGGGACAATTTAAGAATACTTAATTTTTATAGGAAGAATTAAGGGAAACATGTTACACCATTGCGTTCGTCTCGGAATTCTGCTTGGAATAGAGTCCAAGTTTTGCGTAAAACATATATAGTATGAAGAAGTTATGAAGCTTAGAAGAATTCAAGAATTAGCAGAATTTAATAATAATTAGATAACAAATCAAAAATGAATTCAAAAATTAAAATCAGCCAAATTGGGTGAACAGGAAATCTTCTCGCTCTAGGGTGTCGACCACCCTAAGGGAATTGACATAGAAGTCGACCCCAATATAGGGGTATCGACAGGGGTGTTGACCCCCCTATATAGGGGTGTCGACCCCCATCTGCCCAGATCTGGCAGACGTGTTTTGGTGGTCTAGGGCTGACGTGTCCTTATGGGATTGGATGGATTATGTGTTTTTCAGGTTTGGATGGTTTAAATGGATCCTAATCTAATCTAAAGTTCCTAATACACCAAGTACTCCTGTAAATAAACAACTAAACCTAACCCTATTTTCAGTACACCAATCCATGGCGCCTCCATGCTGCTCAAATCTGAATTAACCTAGTCTTTCTTCTCCACCAAAGCAAATCAGAGTAAGATTATTGAAATTGGAAGATAAAAATCAAATTCTACAACAACGGTTTAGCTAATCAAATTCAAAAATCTGAATTTAGATCTATTCTCTCTCCTAAATCTTGTCGCTGTGAGTCTATGTTACTTTCACATATAATTAAAAAGTAATTGTGATAGAATTGTAAATTGGATTTAACGATCATGCCTGTAAGTAAGACGAATCATATCAAGTTTTGTAGATTTCTTATCTTTTAGATTCATACCCAAATCACTGTTATCATATGCCTATTGGATCTATTTTATTGTTTTATGCCAGTTCATGTTTCATATGCCTATTGGATCTATTTTATTGTTTTATGCCAGTTCATGTTTCATATGCCTATTTTATGCCAATTTTGATGTCATGATTCTCTTACCTTCTTCTTTTTCTTTATGAGATTACGCTAACTTCGAGCCTAACATATTGCGTTGATATTTGCGTATGAATAACATTGGACCGATTGGGAAAAGTCTAGGAAAGTATTGAATAATATGTAATTGGGCATAAATTGATTTATAATCATGTAATTGATTTGGGCATAAATTGGTACAATTTATATACATGGAATTATAGTCATGACTTGGATTGGAATTAAAAACGTAACTTGAATTGGAAATTATGGACAATTGGAGTATATGTACTAAGTCAGAACTTGAATTTGGGTTTGTAGAAAAGAAGAGATAATGAACGCCTAAGACACGAGGTTAGACTTGGTTTGCGGTAGAAGTCTGCCTGGAACCGCCCGACATATCCAACAACCGCAAACGGCAATCTAATGTGAGAGGTCAAAGGCAGAAATTAGATGCGTAATAATTCAAAGACACGAGGTTGGATTCGGTTTGCGGTATAAGGCTGCCCGGAACCGCCCGGCATATCCAGCAACCGCAAAACGACAATCTAATGTGAGGGGTCTTGCAAGATTACGGTTATAATAAATTAATGAAACACTTAACCAAGATAAGACATGTGATTATACATAGGGATGATAAAGGGTTAAGTGGGTAATATGGGTAGCACATGAAACTTAATAAAAGCACTTAACCAAGATGAGACATGTAATTAGACATAGGGATAAAGAGAGGTTAAGTGGGATTCCTAGTGGGGACCAAGATTAGGCGGGTAGCTTGTGTTAAGTGAGTGGACCTTTTCAACTAGTAACCCATTTTAGTATCAATATGAGCTCGAACTAGGTCGAGGACAGGGACATGCTTACTGGGGTTGATTGTAAGAGGTCAATAAAGAGGTAGCGATGGCAGTGCAAGTCCAATGGAGTCATGTGCGTGCATGGGTCCGGGCTGGTAGGTAAGACGCTGTGGCATTTTGTAGGTATAAGCCGTGCATTTTAGTAGCATCGGGTTGCCACTTTAGGGAGTGATACACCCTACCGTGGGACCAGCACGGTATCTACGAGTTAGGGAGTCGATCGAATGGGGAGGGTAGTGGGTACAACTAGTGGAGATAGGAGCAGGCAGAACCTATGACAGCAGCTAGGAGTACACGAAACTACCATTATTATTATTAGTAGTAGTAGAAAGGGATCATCTTTTTGTATGTAACTTCTATGTGTTATGGTGCAGAGCATATCTTATAGTGGTTAGAAGCGCAGTCGATGTCCTATCTTACCTACCTTGTTTACCTTGTCATATCTGCTTATGTTACAGTCATCTCTTAAATCCAGTTTATGTTCTTATCCTGTTACTTTACTGATTATATTGTTAAAGTCACTAGACTCGCCAGACTTTTGTCTAACCCCTTTTTGTTTCGCCTCTTTTCTTTCCTCCCTCCCAAGTCCTCAGGGTGGGATTAGTGAAGCTTAACTTGGATTCCTTACTTCTTGAAGTGTTTGGAAGTGTTGAAAGTAATGCTCAACTTTATTTCTTTTCCATTATGGCTTTTTGGAGTGGGATTATGGTTTTACTTTTATGTACTCTGATAAAAATTATACAAGATGGATATTTGTGTACTTTGCTTTAGTATATGGTTTTGATGTTGTAACCAGACATGTTTTGCTTTTCCGCTATAATGAATAAATTTTGAATTTTCTTAAGTACCATTTTATATATATGTCTTGCAATATTCTATTCTATACTCTTATAATACTCCATGAAAGTTAATGCATTCCCTTAGTGAGTGACATTAATGAACGTGGGGTGTTACATATACGGATACAAAACTTTCCGAATATAGCTCCAACTGTAATCCAGGATCCTGTGAACAGGAATATCTCGAAAACCAAAACTACTAGCTTCCCGTGTTTAAAATATGGGCAACTAGAGTTTAGGTTAAAAACAATAAACTCTGAGTCAGTCATGGGACTGGTGTGAGAACTAAAACAATAATTAAACTTTACTTCAAAATTTGGGAAATCATGGGACCACACGGTATAACACGAAAAGGATTTACTCTACATGAATAATAGTTTGGAAATAAAACAATGCAATGCTTTATGAAAAATGAAGCTATTATACGACTCAGGTCTCATCACACAATGCAACGCAAGCAGGAGGATTGAGTTTTCCCGTATAATAACCAAATATGCTTGGTACGTTTAAAAAAAAATCAATTTTGTTATTACTATAAGTGCATATTGTCGAAACAGTTTAAAATATAAATGTATCAATCATAGACGGCTTGGGTACCATATATCATGTCGCCATACTAGTTCTACAACTAAAATCGAAGAATGTCATATTGGAAATTGGATCTCCATCATGAGTCAAGGCAAGGGATGTACTCATTACCGATTCGAGCCATCTCTAGCGGAATGACCCAGGTTTACACACTCTGGGCAACCCTTGGATCCTCCAAGGCCGGTCCACACTTACGTTAGTGGATTAGTTATTCCTGAACACACATTTCCCGGTCCCATCAAACCTTTAAAATGGTCGGTACGTCGACCATATCAAGAGCCACTAGGGACTCAAATCCGAGACGTCTCGTAATCCATCATCCACATAAGTAAAAATGTATGGGCTCCATACCATGACACCACTTCTAGCCAGAAAGAAATGCATGCACTCCTTGGGTCCCTTATCCCATTTCTGACTCATACCGAGATGTGAGGCTCGCAAGTTAATGCTACAACACAAAGATATGCTAATTAAAGTCATGCTTTGATCATCAACCACAAGACTCTTCTTTTCAGCAGAATACTAGATCATTTGCATCTCAGAATGCCACACTAACAATTCATGCCATGCGACAGATGTCTAGCAATATATAACCTCAAGCTCGTACGTCACAGAGAAGGGTGTTAAGCAAGAGGATAAATTCTCTTCCACCAAACAGATATATATTTAATAGAAATCAATCAACCTAGAACGAAATCCAATGTCAGACACACATCCATTTACAAGTCCGTTTTGGGTCTGAACGAAATCGAAGGCACCTTATTCCTCATCCCATATGTTCAATACAGGAGAGAGGTCCTCACATATCCGATCGATCTCCAAGTACGTCTGGATGATCGCCACTTATTACCTTGTCTTGGGTGTATAGCCTGATCAAACATTAGTAATCATCAGAACGATGTGAAGATCTCTGGTCTTCAACCGCTATCTTCATCGTCGACTTTTAGTCGCTATATCAGTTATTCAGAATGGGATAAACCCGATATTTCTGAATAACTCGGTATTTTATAATCAATAATCAGGTTCTATAAAAACATATCGTATGCCTGTTCCAATTCAGAATATTCTTTTATTCAAATATTCACATCTTTAGGGAAAGGTACCCATTAATTTTATCAAAGATAAATTCTTTTAAAATTATTATTTAATCTTCTTTTGGATAACAATTTCAAAAGATTATTTTATCTTTTTAGAACCTAAACCAAATTATGGCTTATCAACTAGTCGAGATTATCGAACCTTACCAAAGTAATCATTTATTTATTAATCCCAATCCCAACCTACTCATCCCATGGAGGAAAACTGGTAGTACCCCCTGTTTAGCACCCACGGTGTTATTGGTAAATTTAATTAACATTCCACGTTCAAACCTAATTAAACATTTAACTATCGCCTGGAGAAAAACTGGTGGCACTCCATCCCCGATCATTTCATGAATTCGAGAAATTTAATTATTCCATTCTCATTCCAATCTAATTAAAGATTCATTAAAACTCCATCTTGGTTTTAATATCATAAATCATTACTTTATTATTTTTCAACTTTGAAGAAATTAATCTTGTCTTTAACTCGGTTAAAGAACGAATGTCATTTAAAATATAGTTCATGATAAACCCAAATCATCTTCCATTAAAATGGAATCTACACGGAAATCATAACAGTGTGTAATCGATATAAATTCCCATATCAGACTAATAATATAAATGGAATAGTGGCAAAGACTTTTAAATTCCATCTATAGTAACGGTCTTCATCCACAGAAACTCGTCTCGATTATTACCAAATTGAATTCCATTCAGTTCCAATTTAATATATTAAATTGGAAAACTTTACTTTGGAAAATTTCCATTAAATCTTAATAAAAAGATTTATAAATTCCAAACCATATTTGTAACACCCCACCTCCGTTAAGGTCACTCACAAAGGGAATGCCTTAACTTTGGTGGAGCATTTTAGTAAACAGAAACAAAATACTACAAGACAGATAAACAGTACTTGAAAAATTATAACTTTATTTCAAACAGAAGCTTGGTTACATCCTTTCAAATCACAATATCAGAATTTCAAGTACAAAATATCAGTCTTGTACAAAAGCCTTCAGAATGCATAGTTTAAAATCATAATCCCCACAGAAGAAGACAAGCCATACTTTAAGCACTACAAGCGGAAGAAATCTGGATCAGGCTAGAGTATTCCCTTCTACAAAACCGGGGGGGGGGGGGAACGGAAGAAAGGAGGCGAAACAACAAGGGTCAGACAAAAGTCTGCCAAGTCCAGTGATTTTCAGTTATGAACAGATAATAATAACATGACATGAAAATTAAACTGGATGAGAGATAACTGTAACAGATGTAGCAGATATAACAGAAGAACAAAATGATATAAACTATTGCTTTACACTTCTCTGCACTAATACTAGTATAACAGAATTACGGTGTCACCCTAATGTCTAAACTGAAACGGAAACGGGTACAGAATAATTTAACAGAAACAAGATGCTAATAATGGGCCTTTACTACCCGATCAGAAACAGACATAAGCAGAAACAGATTAATCCCTACGGAAACAGAATGTAGAATTAGGTGTACACTAGTGTTAGACCAAAAAATGGTTCTAACACCCAAATTATCGTATTTAGAGCGTAGGATATGAAGAAATAACTGAAAAAGTGAGAGAAAAGCAAGACAACGGGATTTTTATAGTGGTTCGGCGTTAACAAGCCGACATCCACTTCATAGTTTCTCATTTCATTCATGGATTACAATTATAAGGAATTCAATCACTCAATCGCTCAAATACAATGAATAATTCTCTCCGAATTCATTGATTTTCATTGATTTTCATTGGAGAAGAAGGTGGTTATTGGTGGGGGAATTCGGCCATGGCTACCATGAATGAATGAAATGCCAAAAAGTCCCTTCAAATGGCCATGTTGTGGTGTATTTATAGCTGTAGATAAGCTCTGGGCGCTTCCGGTTCGGATGGGCCACGTGGCGTGACCAGAGGAGATCTCAGAAGTAGTGGAGAACATGGAAAAGTGCTTACCAGGTCGTGCTTTGCCAAGTGGAGTCCGATCCGCAATTGTAGGAGTCTATTATGCCAAAAGAAGAGGTCAAACTCCGTGTGCAGAAGCAAGTCCAGTCGGTTCGGATCGGATCCGAACCGACCCAGTTGTTCGAGCAGAATGCTTGCACGCACTTTTGTGCAGAATACTTCAGGCGGTTCGGGTAGAGGGTACTCCGATCCGATCCGGGGAGGGGGATCCGATCCGATCCGAAAGCAGGGATCCGACCCGATCCGAATGGGGGATCCGATCCGATGACATTTGCATGAATAATTCAAATTTTCCATCTTTCTATCACTCCATCCAAGTGATCGCCAATCAATGTAAGTTCATACTCAAGTCCCTAACTTTGGGTAGCTTGGTCACAAAGCAGGCTAACATTTTGCCCCCCAAAGTACATCTTGTTGCAAATAAGATGTGCTTTGAATAAGTCGAGATGATTCTTTTTGGATCTTTTTCTGTATAAATGGCTTGTCATATGCCGCATTGCTTCCGTTGATGCTTATCGGGCCAAATTTCATGGCTAAAGTGGTCAAGATGGTCAAGTAATCGTTTAGACTTCGTCGAATCAAGAGGTAGAATTCCTTCATCATAGGTTATGTGGTATGTTTGGCTCCCGTGTGAGATCGTACATGTTAAAGTTGATGCCAAACGACGCCATCTTCCTAAACAAGTCAAGTGCATTGCTAAGCTAAGATTTCTTTAGTGTATAAGGCAATGTATACAATAGTCGTCCAAGTCACCGTTCAGATAGAGCGCATCAGAGTCGGCATATGAATTTGTCATTTTTGCTTGGATCTGGACAATCTTGATATCAGGATATTAATCTAGGACTCCATGATTACATCTAATCGTAATAATAGTGCATCCGAAAGCCATGATCACTTCAGATTGTTTTATAGTCCCGTGATCACATACGAGTCAGTGCGAGTGTTGAAAACATGCAAGCCACTAGCTGGTAGGATTATCACAATTGTAAGGCAGCAGAGGAGTTCATCATACTCTCCGTTTGATGCAGTTGTAGATCAAGTCTTTGAATTCTTGCTTGATCCGTAATTTCGCTCACTTGGATGGTCGGGATGAATCACGTCATATTCTAAAGATATAATGTATATGTTCTGAATCATGCATTGAGTCAGGGTCATGTTTAAAGTCAATCTGTCGGTTGAAGTTGATGTTCCTAGCATTAATGGAGGACGAGCAAAGTCAGTGCTTATACCCCCAGCATTGTTGGGGGTTATGATAGGTCAATCAGACATCCAATCTTTTAGCCTTTATACTTTTTTCTGCCGCATCGGGTTAGATATGTAGGTTCAACAATCTTAGTCACCCTGTGTCGTTATGTGCACATTCCCAAGTCATCAAGGGTTGGAGTTGTATATGCGAATGGTCGAATCACATTCGCGTTGGGGTCAACCCATCTGTTTAGCCAGAAAGCAGCGATCGCCTTACTGAGTATATCAGCAAACTTAGATACTCTCCTCGCATCAGCTGCAGAGTTGAGTAAGCTCGTCAGTCGTGCAAGCGAGCGAACATCGTTAGTGAGTTATTCGAGTTACTTCGTTCACGCTTTGGCATAATCTGAAATAGCCATCATAGTCTTGTTGAGTCTATCTCCCGTGCTTGGTTCCATTAAGCTTGACAATCAAGACCGCGGGCCCCAATTATTGACATTGGTCATTTCCAGAATTGTAAATTCCTGTTAGTATTTCCTGGGGATTTTCTTTTTCCTTTATTATTTGAAGAGTCAGATGGTGCTCCATTCTGTCGTGAAGACATTGAGATCATCCATTTCAACATTAGCACACTCTTATTGCACGAATCTGTCTGTCTCAGGATAGTATTTTCCAACGTTCCTAGGAGAATCTCATGATAGAGAGATACCAAGGTTTGTTTCAGAGGTGAATTCGCCAAGTCCTCTTGGTGGGTCTCGATGTAAAGAGATTTTGAAGTTTGAGATATCCAGAATACCGGATACTACAGCAATCAACGCCATATATGGTCCAGGTCGATTTACCGATGCCACTGCGGCGTTGAATCTCTTAAGGAATGCATGCAGGGTCTTGCCTGATCTCTATTGAAGCATCAATTAATGTTGCCAATTTGGCCCTCGTCTTTGAGAAGTTGTCGCTAATTACCTAACTTAGGCCAGTGCCCCCGGTATGAAGTCTTAAATTGGGTGGAAGCCGGTTTCTGGCTTCTTGGTTATGCATATGTAATAGCAATCAATCAGGCTTCTGTTTTTTAATTCTGGATGGTGATCCGCTACTTGGATGTATGCAGGTTGCTCTTGAGGAGCCATTCTTCTGCTTATAGTCTGGGTTATTGTGAAGCTCAGATAATCGTAAATGTGCCTAAGGCTGGCAGATAGTCAGATGATGATGTTCGAAGCTCTTATCCTGTACTCCCCATCCATGGGGATTTTACTAAACGGTGGTCATCAAATCCACGTATTCTCTGAATTCATACTCCCTCATCGAGCTGTGAGTTAGAGTTTGATAGAAAATGATTTATTCGTGTCCAGCTCTTGTTAGTCCTTGGTCTCCCATCCAATCTTTGAGGTTCGGAGTCGGATGGCAATAAAGTTAGACTATAGCTTTTTCGAATGCTCTCGTCTTCCCGCCTACATGGGGAGCCTCATGTTGAGGTTGAGCTGGATTTTAAACATTCCTCCGAATTGGAGCAAAGGTTGGTCGGGCTCCGCGTAAATTTTTCGGCGACTCTTACATATCCATCGTTTTCATCCAAAATGTCACGGTCGGAAGTTGCATGTTACAAATACCTGGGAGGAGGTTGGTTGTATCTTTGTGTCATCAAAGACGACCATGCTAACTTGTCCTAGGGTCTCATATTATCTGGACCACGGGGCAGGGAGCGTATGAGCCAAGTTCATTGTCGTTTGAATTCCCATGGAGCTCGCTCTAGAGAATAAGTCGAAGCTACTAGGCCCTCCATCTATCTGAGTAGAGAAGTTATCGACCATTTTCTGTCGTTTCCGGAGAAGTTCATCTCGCTGATCCATGTGAGTTCACAAATCAGCAAGGGTACCATCAATTTCATATCTAGCTTGACATGCTGAGGGATCATCACAAGAAGAAATCTGCTACCTTCCTTCGATCCTAGCGCCTTCTGCGCCAATATCCTTAGCACGGAAGAAATTTCTATCTTCCTTCTTCTTCGCTTTTGAGTCTGAGTGTCAGGCAATTCGCCTCCGCACAAGTTAGGAGTCAAAGCAATGGCATCTCCCTTTACATGGGGTCTTTCAACCGGGAAGTCGGTCCGGACTAGCAAATGGACATTCACTCTGCATCCATTTCGTGGTCCTCAAGCAGCCTGTGAAGATCGAGGTATAAGTTAGTCACAGACATATAACATTTATGAATATTTTCAGCAGTGCGGCCCCAGTCCGGGGGTAATGGAGAAAGGTCGACAGTTGTATCACATCCCTTTTAACTTTAGACATGGATGCATGGAAAAGAGACATTGCTTTACAAGCTTATGTGCTTGAGTTATCCAAGTGCTCGAGTTATCACGTTTTCCATTCAACGTATTTGCGAGGTAACACTCGTCGTTGCACTTGGGCTATGGCCAGTCACACATGGGTGTGTATGTTGATTTGATATATGGTGATTGCATTGAGTCATGTAGGAAGCTTAGCATTAGAAGTCGACGTCATTCCTTCAAACACGACCTCTTTGTTGTTGTACGCTAGTATCCCTTGTGTCTTTGCTTTGTATCTGTACATAATCTTGCAATTCGAAAAAGAATAGTCAGCTTAGTCTGGCAAGCTACTAAGTCAATCTTTAAGTCACAAGCAATTGTGGCTCGAAATGAAAACATGTTGAGTGCTAATCTATCTAGCATAGAATTATTAAATGTCAAAGTGTCAGGTGTCGTAGTTTGGAGGTATAGTGTCTGTAGCCTCCATTTAATTTTGAAACACGGGTCACGTCCGAAACGTGTTTGAAGTTAATTCAAAAATCTATGTCCGTGCTCCCAGCGTTGATGGGAACCGGATTAAGTCATTCGGATGTTCGATCCGTAAGTCCTTTATAATCCTGTCCTCAGTCGGAGGGCAATGAAGATTGCATGCACGTCGCAGCATTGTCCTTTATACTCTCTCCCAAGTCGTGAGAGTTAGAGTTATGGGTTTAGTGGTCTTAAGTCATGGTGCACCATTCAAACTGACCCAACAGATTTATACTCTCTCTCAAGTCGTGAGAGTTAGAGTTATGGACGTCGCGGTTCGTCCTTTATACTCTCCCAAAGTCAGTTTGGGTTAGAGTTGTGGATCGAGTGGTCTTAAATCTTG
>JASFAX010001782.1:0-48856 GCA_030737875.1 Allium sativum | reverse complement strand
CTTCTTTTCTTCCGTCCCCCCTCCCCCAGGTTCACAGGGAGGGAATATCACCACTTAGCTCAGTTTTCTTTCCAAGCCCGAAGATAGACGATGTATTACTTTGGACTCTCTTTTCCACTGCTTTGGCTGGCTCATGCTTTATTGGGGAATATCACTGTCGTTTTATGCTTCTTTATTTTGTTAAACAAGACAGATGCTTGTTGTAATGGGTGTGTTTTGGTGTTGGAAAACAATCTTTGTACAAGCTGCTGTTTTATCAATGAAGTAAAGTTTTATATATTTTCCGCTGTTTAATTTTTTTGTCTATTTTGTAATTTATTTGTTCTATACACTTATGATGCTCCACTGAAGTTAATGCATTCCCTTTGTGAGTGACCTTAACGGAGGTGGGGTGTTACATTAGTCGTAGTGGCTCTAAATTGGTAAAGAATCGGTATTATGAAGCAATTACAAGGAGAGATAAGCCCTACTTTGGCTACGCAAACTAAGTTGTCTAAGGTTAAAAATGTAGAAGGAAATAAAAGCACAAATATCTTTAAAACTACATTATATGAAGGGACCGCCGTGATTCAAAACATGTTTCAGGTGCTAGATGAATTAGAGGAGGGTGAAATGATAGATGATGGAGTACCACAACATGACATTGTCAAAACCACAAACTGAGCATTTGCAACAAATACAGGAAACAAAGCTTTGGATGGCACAATAATAGACGTAGCATCAATGCAAAATAGTGTAATATTGGATTCTTAAAGTGCAAAAAATAAGACTGGCCTTGTTTTAGCTAGTCAACAACGTTCCATGTCCCATGTTAATATGGCAATGCAACAACAGATTATACAGCCCGCAACTTCTGAAGTTATATACGTTGACAAGTTTATGAATGTCTCGGCTTCTTCCGATAGTCCAACCATGACTGGGAAGCAAATTTTTTCCTTTATTGATGATATTTTGGGTTGAATGACACTACCGTTGCTGAACGCAATAAACATGTAAAGCTGTTGTGATGGCAACTCCAATCAACCAATCCGTTGTTTATACCCTCTCCTCATCCCCTAATAAGCTTTATGTGCAAGCTCAGGTTTACGAACTTTAGAAAAAACTATATACACAACAGATTAACATAGCCATACAATAAATTGTTACTAGAACAAAGATTTGTTCAGATGAAAACTTACAAACAATAGGGATGTGTTCTACAGTTTGAATCAGAAACATCCAACATTGGTACATCATATCAACCACAAACCAGTTTATTCAACAGGCAAACCACTACAACAACCTAAGTACCCCTACTTCAGCAATATCACCTTAACATTTCAATCCTCAAATTACTCACCTAAAATCACTGCCATCTACCAAAAACGCTTGCCTCATCATTACCTCTACTCAGCCTAAATCCCAAAATTGAATCCATCTACATAATGAACCACAAATAGCCCAAAACTGCCACCAAAAAAACCTGACTGCAATTCATCATGCAAAACACACTTTACCAACTTGAAACCCCCAAAATCAAACTATCTACTCCCGTCGCTTCTTCGACTGCCTTAACCACATCAATGCCTCCGTCTACACCATGCAAATTCACAAGTTCCTGAAACTGAAACCGCCACCTTCTGAAACCCAAACCTGCAAAAAAACAAACTCTCGAACCCAAAAATCACCCTTGTCGAATTCAAATCAAAACCACGACTTGGTTTCAAATTGATTTTGAAATTCATATTTCCAAAAGTGTGTGAATCATGGATGTGAATAAGTATGAGAAGACCACATCTGATTCCTAAAATGAGACGACTCTCTTCCTTCACACTTGCTGATGCCACTCTTCGAATTACTGTTCTCGTTTCTACCCCTTTACAAAGTCAACACCGTCTTTCAGCATCTTTTAGAGATGAAGGTCAATATTTTAGGGCATCAATTTGGGTTTCGGATTTCTTCTATGGTTTTGAATCTGTCTACTAGTCAGAGAAGAAAAATTAAGGAGTAGGAGAATTGATCTAGGGTTGAACAAAAGTGAAATGGGTAAAAGGATTTTGCGTGGCCTTATTTAGAGGGAAATGAAAAATTAGGGAGCTGGATTTTTTTGGCCCCATGACAAATAATTACCCATCGTGAAACAAAACAATTAAATTAAAATAATAAATAAACAATAACACTTCAAAATAATGTGTTATCTATTAGCGTTATAAAAGATTACTTTTCTTGTAGTGAAAGCTGAGCCGCGTTATGCGAGTACAACTTCCAAAAAGTGTAAAGAGAACTAAACCATTTAGAATGAAAACTTCCATGATGTTGTGGTCTCTGAGGTCGTCATCGGATATATCGGTTTGTAACCTTACTCCCTCCTTTGTCTCCCTCGTCAGAGACAAAACGGGAACTAGGAACAAACCTTATTCTCCAACAAATGCCTCCTCTTTGCTACTGTTAACGATTAAGATAGTGGTGATGATGGTTGATGGCAACAAGCTTATTTTAATCATTATTTTTATAAAATATATACTAACATTATCCTGTAGAACATATATATTTTTATGTACAAGAAATATATGCAGGTATTGATTATTGAAGAATGTATAGTTTAGAGAATCAAGATTTCAAAGAAGATGAGTTCAAGATGGAACGCTCATGAATAACAAGAGTTCAAGAAATAAAAAGTAACAGAATACAAATTTCTTGTTAAAACTCTGAAATAGCACTAAATCCTTATGTTGCTACCAAAATAAAGCATCCGGAATAGGTTGGCCGTGAAGGGGTAACAGATCGCCACAAGCAGAAAGGAGTCTTCCGTCAACAAAATCTCAACCTAAGAAAAGCCGACGGCATAAAGGAACAGTCTAAAAGTTGTGCAACAGGAACCATCATTGAAGTGAAGAGCTCAAAATCTATACAAAAGGAAATACCGGCAGGGTAGTGTCGGTATGGTCGGTAGAAGGTCACCCAAGACCGGAAGCCAACGAAGAGGGAGACTAAGAGTCCTACTAGCCGCGACCTAGAAGGACAAGAGAGGTTATTGGTACTAAGATACATCAAGAAGCAATAACATCAACAGTATAAGGAAATCATCCTGGAGTCATTCGCCGAGACCACCAGTAGATGATTACTGGAAGAACGTTCTGATAAGTAACTAACAAAGCACTGGAAGAAACCTCCCGTAGAAGTAAGAATACGCTTTAAGAGCCTACCGACAGGTAAGCCAAAATCCCGGAAGAAAGATAAGCTATCCCCACTAATCTGCTTTGTATCAATACTAATAGGGGTGACAGATCTGACAGCCTTTCATGTGAATCACAAAAGGAAACTCCATTGGGTATTTGTATCAAAATTGAAAGCCTGCATCGGGAAGCCATAACCTTCCGAAAGCCATTCGCACCGACAAACTCGAGACCCATACAAAGTACATGAACAAGCAATCAAGAAAAGAGTTCCGGAAACCGGAAACCCCTCCCGGGAGCAAGAACCGACACATCAAAGTACACAGGAAAAACCTTCAAAACCCAAAGAAAATGAAACGACCTAGACATCCCCAATCCCCGAAGAGACAGAGGAGCCCGAGCTGTAGCGACCTGAACTTCCCGACCGGCCCAAACTGAATAAGAAGGTGGACTGCTTTGAGAACACGATGCATCAGAACACAAACAACAGAACATTTCATTGCTATTTCAACAATTATATCAGAGTACAAGAATATCAGTGTTCAAATAAATAATATACAAAGGAAAAATAAATATCAGAGATTAAAAATTTGCATAGCAGCGGAAATTAAAATGTATAAATACAATGCACAGCAGAAATACCGCAACTACCACAACTGAAAGAGATACACAGATACAAAGCTTTTGGAATATAGCTCTAGCTGTAAACCAGGATAATGTTTAAATAGAAATCTACAAAAATAAACTACTAGTTTTCCATGTGGAAAATATGGGCACCTAGAATTTAGGCGAAAACAATAACCTCCAAGTCAGTCATGAGACTGGTGTAAGAACTTAAAACAATTATTAACTTTTACTTAAAAATAGGGTAAATCATGAGACCACACCGTATGTCACGAATGGGTTCACTCCCATGAATACCAAAGCTTGAAACAAAACAATTTCATAAACAACGCAGTGCTTTTCGGAAAAATGAAGCTATTATAAGACTCAGGTTCCATCACACAATGTGACGCAAGCCGGAGGATAGAGTTTTTCCTTATAATAGCCAACCATGCTTGCTACATTTTAAAACAAATCATTTATACTATTATAAGTGCATAGTGTCATAAAACAACTTCAAATATAAATGTATCAATCATAGACGGTACAGGTACCATATATTATGTCGCCATATAGGTTTACAACTAAAACTGAAAAGTCGCGTATTGGAAATTGGATTTCCATCATGAGTCAAGGAAAGGGATGGCTCCTTCCGATTCAAGACACTCTAGCCCGTGCCTCAGGATTCAGCCGCAACACCAACTGGATCTTTAGGGCCGGTCCATACTTAATTTAGTGGATTAGTTATTCCTGAGCACAAGTTTCCCTGCTTTATGGTGCATAAATTATAGTCAGTATGTAGACCATATCAAGAGCCACTAGGGACTCAAATCCGAGGTACCTCGCTTTCCAACATCCATATAAGTAAAATGTCTGGGCTCCGCACTATGACATCACTCCTAGCTAGAAAGAAATGCATATTCTCCCTGTAGTCACTATCCTGTTTTTGGCTCATACCGGGGTGTAAAGCTCGTGAATTAACGATATACACAAAGCTATGCTAATAAAAGCTGTTCTTTGATCACCATCTACAAGACTCTGCTTTTCAACAATAAAGCCATGATCATTTGCATCTTAACATGCCACACTGACATTTCATGCCATATGACTGATGTCTATCGATATATAACCTCTAAGCTCGTACGTCTTAGAGAAGGGTGTTAAGCAAAAGAATGATTTCTCCGCCACCAAACAGATATATATTTAATAGAAATCAATCAACACAGAATGAAATTCAATGTCATACACACATCCATTCTAGGTCTGAACGAAACCGAAGGCACCTTATTCCTCTTCCCATATGTCTAATACAGAAGAGAGGTCCTTTCATATCTAGTCGATCTCCAAGTACGTTTGGACAATCACCACTTATTACCTTGCCTTGGGATGCCTCCCGATCAAGACATCACTAATCATCCATTCGATGTGAAGATCTCCGGTCTTTCACCATCGTCTACATCATCGACTTTTAATCATCGTAACAATTATTCAGAATGGGATAAAATCGGTCTTTTAGAATAACTCATGTATCTTATAATCAAGTGATATATAAACACATCATATGCCTCATTCCAATCCAGTATATTCTTTATTTCGAATATTCACATTTAGGGGAAAGGTTCCCATTAATTTTATCGAAGATAAGTTCTTTTAAACTTATTCTTAAATCTTCATTCGGATATCAATTTCAAAAGATTTGATTTTACCCTTTAACAATTCTAAACCAAATTAAGGTTTATAAAACTAGTCGGGATTATCGAGCCTTACCCAAATAACCATTTATTTTATTTTTCCAATCCCAACCTATTCATCCCGTGGAGCAAAATTGGTAGTACTCCATATCTAACACCCATGGTGTTATCGGTAAATTTAATTACCATTTCACGTTCAAATCTAATTAAAGATTTAACTATCGCCTGGAGTAAAAAAGGTGGTACTCCATATATCGACCATTTCATGAATTCGATAAATTTAATTATCCCATTCTCATTTCAATCTAATTAATGATTCATTAAAACTTTGCTTAGTTTTAATATTCAAAATTCAGTACTTAATGATTATTCAACTTTGGGAAATTAATCCTACCTTTAACTGGGTTAAAGAATTAAGGTCATTTAAAACAAAGTTCACAATAAACCCAAAATCATCTTCCATCAAAATGGAATCTTCACAGAGATCATAACAGTATATAATCGATATAAATTTACGTATCAAACTAATACTATAAGTGGAATAGCGGCCAAACCTTTTGAATTCCATATATAGTAACGATCTTCATTCACATAAGCTCATCTCGATTATTATTGAATCAAATTCCATTCAATTCCAATTTAATGTATTAAATTGGAAAACTTCGCTTCTGAAAGTTTCCATTAAATCTTAATAAAAAGATTGATAAATTCCAAATCATATCTTCACTGTTAATTGGGTTTTAAGAACAAATGTTATTTAACATATCGTTCAAAATGGACCCCAAATCATCTTCCATTTAATTCCAATTTATAATAATAAATTGGGAAACTTCATTTATCTTAATTAAAAGATTTATTCTTTTCTCAACTGGGTTTAAGAACAGTGTTATTGAAGACATCGTTCACGACAAATCCAAAATCTAATTTGATATTAAACACAAGACTCTAAATAGAAATTATATCGACTTATATTCAATATCAAATTATGAAACTAATGGATATCGTATTGGGAATAACGATATTTATATCTTCCAAATTCCTCAATAATATCCGTATAATCATGATATCCACTATCAAAATACTCCGAAGATTATTTCAATTCATATCCATTCCAATTCATAATTCGGAAAATTCTGGTTATATTTAAACTAATTACAAATCCAATTTATTTATTTAAAAACATTATATTATTATTCTAGTTAATATCTAGTTCACTTAGATAAAAATATCTTTACCTTTTCAAAACTTGGCCACCGAACTGCATTCATAGCGACCTTTTCTGAATTTGATTTAGACATATCTTAAAATCTAACCATTAGATTTCAAATCTCTTATCATCATTTGAAAGCTCTTTTTGATACAAACCCAACGGTTCCGGTTTTAGGAGTATCCAACGAGCGGATCTCCCATTATGCCAAGTCTAAATAAATGGTCGAAATTCATGAACGGTCGCTGCTCGGCGCGTTCTATTCAGGCCATTTAAATATATATAATATATTTCGTCAATTTCCATTTAAAACGTATTTTGTAAATACTTTATAAATTCATTTCAAGATGATTTCAGCTTCGATTTCAATTTAAAATCAAAACTGAATATTCTATATCATTATAATATTAAAATGATAATATTTTCAAAATATTAGAATTTGAAACCATATCTTTTCGATATTCATTATAAAATGAATAAAATCGACTGATAAACCCGTTCGAGTTAAAATGGCGTACATTAACTTCACTCGGCTTGATAATTTCAATATTTCGTGTTCATCCAAAATTAGACATCAAAATCATATTTTGATTCTTCACTGAATATTATTTTAAAATGTTCTTTATTTTTGAATTGGGATCGTACTCAATCAATTACCATATAATTTTATTTATATGGATTCCATACATCGCATGTATTCAAAAATTGTGATAAACAACCATTAAACAGTCAATTCACATCCAGAGTACAATTTACAATCCGTGTAAGTCGTAGATAAACAATCACGCTTACAGCGGCCTGCCAACCAAACGATCGACATACGAACTATTCACTTGGGATTTGTGTAAGTCTAATATCATCCCAATAGCCGTGTGGGGTTTTCAAACAACAACAGTCTATGTAGATAAATCATTGTTTAATAAATTTAACCAATTCTAATTCATTTTTAATTGTATTTCTAACTTACCAATTTTCACTGTTTAAATTATAAATAGATATTGATAATTTAATTTCAACCACCACATTAATGTTAACATTATTTTTAATATGTTAAACATTTCAGCATCACAAATAAAACACAATAAAGTCAATCAAGTCATCCATGTGTTTCAAACAACAGTGAAGTGAGCTAACAAGCACCATACAACATTTGTGATAATTAAAAACTCATAAAAATTAACACTTTCAGTTTATATATTTGGTTATAAAATAAATAACTGTACAATATTTTTGTGAGAGAATTCTCACTTTGGTTTCCACTCTGTCAGTCTTTATTTCTGAATTTCTGTTTTAAAACTATATTAAATGACCGTTTAATTTAGCTCAAAATCCAATGTTCTCCGTTTTCGTTCTGGTCAGTTCCATGTTGTTGTGTTTGTTGTCACGATCCCAACGGACTTAAATTTGCAATTTTCAGACGATATATGAAAAAGATATGACAATTTATATTTCAATCACATTAGTTAAAAATTTAAGATAATTAATTTAAAAATTAACTTAACAATTTCCTTAATCCTTCGCCTTCCAGTATTCGGCCGATTCACCAAACCAATCCTTTGAAACCTAGGGTTCAAAATTTCTGCTGCCACACATGTCGCGCCTCCGATCAGAGTCCTCCCCGCCGTTCAGCTACTCATCGCCACCCCCACGCACAAAAACGGAGGTAGTCAATGGCTTGTGTCGACCAGAAATCACCTGCGAACGACATTTATTTTGTGGCCCCCTTTATCCAAAATCGTTGTGCCATACTTGGTCAAACACATATGGATTTAAAGATCCCGAAATTTGCTTCAGTTTTCCTGTTTTAGGTTTTTGAAATTACTTGGTGAATTGAAAGAATTTGAGGGACCAAAAAGGTAAAAAACAGGTCATTGATGACTTTGTTGGCGGCGGCAACGAAAACGATTAGCATTTCTCGGAAAATGAATATATATATATATATATATATATATGTGTGAATGTTAGGCACACATCCCTAAAACGAAACTTAATTAGGCTCACATCCGGTCTAACTTTTCATGTAAATTAGGTCCCTATTTTTTGAAAATTCATTAAAAAAATATAAAAAAAATATAAAAAAATCACGTAAATTCATAATTAAATAAAACATGTTCACGCCAAAAAAATCAGGTGGAAAATCAATCAACAAACACGTCAAAATCAAAAAATACACAAAACAACGAAAAATGCAGTAAAATGCATGAAAGCATGC
Organism: Allium sativum; assembly: GCA_030737875.1. NCBI lineage: Eukaryota > Viridiplantae > Streptophyta > Magnoliopsida > Asparagales > Amaryllidaceae > Allium > Allium sativum. Next base: position 39,988 of record JASFAX010001782.1, on the reverse strand, counting down.
ACATATTTCTAATAGTCGCATACATGTATGCATCTATTTCAATTCCGCATCATTCAGCAGCATATATGCATACATGTATGCAGATTTTCTGAAATACATGCATGATTTCATGCATGTATTCGGTTTCTGCATGGAATGCACGCATGCTAGCATATGTGCATACTAACATGTAGTTATGCAGAAAATATGCATTCAAGTATGCACATATTGCCATGGCATCGGCCTTCAACGCATTACTTCATACATGTATGCAGCTATTCTTAATAACAGCATACTTGTATGCAATTATTCAGCAGGCTTGCGGATTTTATTTGCATGTGTATTTAAAAAGTTGCATACATGTATGCAACTATCAGCAATAGTTGCATACATGTATGCAACTTTTTTTTTTTTTGATTTGCGTGGGCTCCTGGGATTATTTTCAGATTTTTTTTTTTATGCATGAGCGCATTTTTTTTTGGCCAGAAATTGAAAAAGGCGAAGGGGACATGAGGAGCAGGCGAATGGACCAAAATTTTTGGGCGGCATGTGATTTTAGGGACCGGAAACGTATGGAAAAGTATGGGTGGACGTAGCTTTAATTTAAAACTTAAATAAGGACGTGAGACAAAAGTACCCTATATATATAGGGTATATATTTAATAATTTTTAATTCTTTTAATCACTTCGTGGTGAACTTTTATGTCCGAACTCCAAATCAATCCTAACGACTGTCGCTCCTAACCAAATACCCCCATTTCGAACATAATAGGATATGTTTCATAATCCAATTCGACTGTTTCGATCATTTTTTATCATAATTAAAATACAAATTAATATAACGGTCAATATTGAATTTGAATGTACATTTTAATTTGCAGGGGCCACATACTGACTCCAGAAATTACGCAAACTAAAATTTAGCTATGTTTTGATGACATGGTCCTAACGAAATTAGTTTCATCAAATTTGGAGATCGTTTGAAAAATGGATTTTTTCTAGTCAATTAAATTTAAACTAAAATTGAAAACGCGTTTGAATTTACTGCGCTCACATATTAGTTTCAAAAATTATGAAATTTGATACCTAATAATAACTTGACATTCCGGATCCAACAAAAGTGGTTTTGTCGAAAACGGAAGTCGTTTGCAAAATGGCTATTTTAAGGGCTATATATAATATTAAAATATAAATAAATTCCATAGCGACTATTCTGAATTTAAAACTGGACATAACTTACAATTTATAAAGTGGAATCTCAGTTTCTTACATTCGTTAGAAAAATTACAGTTCAAAATATTCCAATATATCTTGTTTTATCCAATTCTTACTTATATTGAATTATGTGTATTCAATTAAAATTTAAAATCGAATTTTCAAAATACCGCTATATTTCAGGCTCGTTAAATTTATACGTTCTAACTTCATTTTAAATAAATTTTTCGTCGTCATTATTTAAAATATATCATTCTAAATATTCAAAACCCGTTAAAATAGTTAAAATAAAATTTTTAAATTGGTTCCAAATTTCCAGGTTGTTACAATCTCCCCCATTTAAAATCTTTTCATCCTCAAAAAGGAACGAAGCAAGAAGTTGTTTAACTATCCAACTCAACTTTCATTCTGGCTTGAGTTCTTCAACTTTTCAGTTTCTAAGTACTTTCTAATTTCCCAAAAAATTGGCTAACACCCTAAATTTACGAAAAAATTCGCCATAACCTCCTTTGTACTGGGAGGGTTTGAAAATTATTGGGCCGTATAAGGCACCCAATAAATTAATAAAAAGCATACACAATTTTTGTGACCTATCTATGCCCAAGGGAGATGTGTAAAAAGGTCGAAATCTCGTACCTTCCCCACTGTTGGGATTTAATATAATCCATGTGACGTAATTAAAAATAAGAGAGACGTAAATTATGTCATCTCCTGACCTATGTAGGGTTTCTATTAAATCATGCGCCCGAGCACCTTTTTATGTTTATTAAGTCCATAATCAGTCTTCTGTTCAACATGCAATCTAGTCATCGCCATACAAGCGTCTCCCTCGTATGGTAATCCAAACCTCGTCAAGTAAGCACCAAATGCTTATATGGAATATGATATGATATGATGTCTTCATGTAATATGTCGTGCGACGTAGTTCATAATTTATTTGTTGTTATCCTTTGGCGTACGTTTTTAATCTCACATAGAACAACCATCACAACGCATCCAAAAACAATCACAGGAGTTCATATAATAAATAAAAATGCGCAACCACCCCATTAAGGTGCACCTGTTTGTTGGGTACGCAATGTATTTCTCTACTCAACAGCGAATCCAACACCTGCTCAGCATGTATATATATGTACATATCTATCTAATATATAAATCCAATTTGAACTAAACTTTCTATTTAGCTCTATAGTAAATTTGGTATGGTTTTATTTATCATTCCAATATTTTGTTTTATGAAACCAATAACCACACATCACAACCAACAATCAATTAATTGATTAGCTTTCCAAAAATATAACTTTAATATATACTCAAAAAACATATTTCAATGCCAAATCACAAATATAAACCCTAACTAAGTTTGGTTCTCACACCAGTCAATTAGAAATATGTAGATATCCCACTTTCGAAACTTGAACATAAATACTGATGATGCTATAGTGATCATCTAGATCATCTCCGGGCGATTAGAGTGTGATTCTATATCTACCCAGTCTATTTGAGACTTCAAGTACTCGTGGATCAGACGTGTATTCAAAATCTTCTTATACTTGATAGTCCAGATCAATATAAAATAAAATACTCAAATCGTATAATGAGATACAATTTTCAAAATTAAATTCATTTCTAGAAATAACGCTCTTCAAACTCATTATAGTGTACTACTAGCCCTATCTCTAATGAGCCATTCCTATAGGATTAATAATCTTACCTCTGATGAATTCTTTCGTTCGGTTCTAATGTGTCTTGTTTTCGAGATCTGTAAACCAAAGCTATGATACCACAATAAAATGACCCGGACTTCCCCGATCCCCGAAGAGGCGGAGGAGCCGGAACTGTAGTGACCCGAACATCCCGGCAGGCCTAAACCGAACAAGAAGGTGGATTGCTTTGAGAACACGACGCGTCAGAACACAAACAATAGAACATTTCATTGCTATTACAACAATTATATCAGAGTACAAGAATATCAGAGTTCAAAAAAAATATGCACAAGAAAAATAAATATCAACGATTAAAAATTTACATAGTAGCGGAAATTAAAATGTATAAATACAATGCACGATAGAAATACAACAACTACCACAACTGAAAGAGATACATAGATACAAAACTTTCCGAATATAGCTCCAGCTGTAAACCAGGATCCTGTTTAAATAGAAATCAGCAAAACTAAACTACTAGCCGCCCGTGTGGAAAATATCGGCACCCAGAGTTTAGGCGAAAACAATAAACTCCAGGTCAGTCATGGGACTGGTGTGAGAAGTTAAAACAGTTACTAACTTTTACTTAAAAATAGGGTAAATCACAGGACCACGTCGTATGTCACGGCACGGGTTCACTCCTATGAATACCAAACCTTGAAACAAAACAATTTAATAAATAATGCGATGCTTCATGGGAAAATGAAGCTATTATATGACTCAGGTCCCATCACACAATGCAAACAAGCTGAAGGATAGAGTTTTTCCTTATAATAGCCAAACATGCTTGGTACGTTTTAAAACAAATCATTTGATGCAATTATAAGTGCATGGTGTCATAAAACAACTTCAAATATAAATGTGTCAATCATAGATGGCATAGGTACCATATATTATGTCGCCATATAGGTTTACAACTAAAACCGAAAAGTCACATATTGAAAACTGGATTTCCATCATGAGTCAAGGCAAGGGATGGCTCCTTCCGATTCGAGACACTCTAGCCCATGCCTCAGTATTCAGCCGCAACTGTACCTGGATCTTCAGGGTCTTTTCACACTTACTTTAGTGGATTATTTATTCCTGAACAATATGTTTCCCTGCCCTATGGGGTATAAAATCTGGTCAGTATGTCGACCATATCAAGAGCCACTAGAGGCTCAAATCCAAGGTACCACGCTTTCCAATATCCACATAAGTAAAATGTCTGGGCTCTATAAAATGACATCACTCCTAGAAATAGACGCATGTCCTCCTTACAATCACTATCCTATTTTTTGCTCATATCGGGATGTGAAGCTCGCGAATTAACACTATATACAAAGCTATGCTAATTAAAGTCGTGCATTGATCATCATCCACAAGACTCTGCTTTTCAATAATAAGCTTTGATCATTTGCATCTTAGCATGCCACATTGACAATTCACGCCATACGACTGATGTTTATCAATATATAACCTCTAAGCTCATACGGCTCAAAGAACGGTGTTAAGCAAAATAATAAATTCTCCGCCACCAAACAGATATATATTTAATAGAAATCAATCAACGCAGAATGAAATCCAATGTCAAACACACATCCATTTACAAGTCCGTTCTAGGTCTGAACGAAACCAGAGACACCTTATTCCTCATCCCATATGTCCAACACAAGATTGCATATCCGGTTAATCTCCAAGTATGTTTGGACAATCACCACTTATTACCTTGTCTTGGGATGCCTCCCGATCAAGACATCAGTAATCATCCATTCTATGTGAAGATCTCCGGTCTTCAACCACCGTCTTCATCGTTGACTTTTAATTGTCTTAACAATTATTCAAAATGGGTTGGTTAAACTCGGACTTTCAGAATAACTCGTGTATCTTATAAGCGAGTGACATATAAGCACATCATGCGCCTCATTCCAATCCAGAATATTATTTATTTCAAATATTCACATTTAGGGGAAAGGTTCCCATTAATTTTATCGAAGAGAAGTTCTTTTAAACTTGTTCTTAAATTTTCATTTGGATATCAATTTCAAAAGATTTGATTTTACCCTTTAACAATTCTAAACCAAATTAAGGTTTATAAAACTAGTCGGGATTATCAAACCTTATCGAAGTAACCATTTATTTTATTTTTCCTAATCCCAACAAATTCATCCCATGGAGCAAAACTAGTAGTACTCCATATCTAACACTTACGGCGTTATCGATAAATTTAATTCACATTTCACGTTCAAATCTAATTAAGGATTTAACTATCGCCTGGAATAAAACTAGTGGTACTCCATATCTCGATCATTTCATGAATTCAATAATTTTAATTGTTCCATTCTTATTTTAATCTAATTAAAGATACATTAAAACTCTATTTAGTTTTAATCTTCAAAAATCATTAATTAATGATTATTCAACTTTAGGATATTAATCCTGCCTTTAACTGGGTTAAAGAATCATGTCATTTAAAACAAAGTTCACGATAAACCCAAAATCATCTTCTATCAAAATGGAATCTTCACGGAGATCATAATAGTATATAATCGATATAAATTTCCATATCAAAATAAAACTATAAGTAGAACAACAGCCAAGCCTTTTAAATTCCATATATAGTAACGGTCTTCATTCACAGAAGCTCATCTCGATTATTATTTAATCGAATTTCCAATTTAATGTATTAAATTGGAAAACTTTACATTGGAAAATTTCCATTAATTCTTAATAAAAAGATTTATAAATTCCAAACATATCTTCAATGTTAATTGGGTTTTAAGCACAAATGTTATTTAAAACATTGTTCATATTGAACCCCAAATCATCTTCCATTTAATTCCAATTTATAATTTTAAATTGGAAAATTTCATTTATCTTAATTAAAAGATCTATTCTTTTCTCAACTAGTTTTAAGAATAGTGTTATTGAAGACACCGTTCACGACAAACCCAAAATCTAATTTGATATTAAATACAAGGCTCAGAAAAGAAATTATATCGACTTATATTCAATATCAAATTCTGAAACTAATGGATATGGTATTGGGAATAATGACATTTATGTCTTCCAAATTCCTCAACAATATCTGTATAATCATGGAATCCACTATCGAAATACTCAGAAGATTATTTCAATTCAAATCCATTCCAATTCATACTTTGGAAAATTCTGGTTATATTAATACCGTTTACAAATCCAATTTATTTATTTAAAAACATTGGATTATTATTCTAGTTAATAGCTTGTTCATTTAGATAAAAATATCTTTTATCTTTTCAAAACTTGTAATTTTTCATCCAAAATCTTTCCAAATCATTAATTACGATTTTACATAATTTCTCCATATTTTTAATAATTTTATTAAGGCCCTTATAGTCAGTTTCCAATAACGGCCACTGACTAAATTCATAGCGACATTTTCTAAAATTGATTTAGACATATCTTAAAATATAATCGTTAGATTTCAAATATCTTATCAACGTTCTAAAGCCCGTATCAATACAAACCCAACAGTACGGGTTTTAGGAGAATCTGACGGCGTCAGATCTCCCGTTATGCCAATTTGAAATTATTGGTCGAAATTTGCGAACGGTCGTTGCGCAACGCGTTTTATTCAGGCTACTTAAATATATATATATATATATATAATATAATATTTCTTTGATTTCCATTTAAAACATATTTTATAAATCGTTTATAAATTCATTTTAAAATAATTTCAATTTCAATTTTAAATCAAAATTGAATATTCTATATCATTATAATATTAAAATAATAATATTTTCAAAATATCAAAATTTGAAATCACGTCTTTTCGACATTCATATAAAATGAACAAAATCGACGGATAAACCCGTTCGACTTAACATGGCGTACATCTACTTCACTTGGCTACATAATTTCAATATTTTCGTGTCAATCTAAAATCAGACATCAAAATCATATTTTGATTCTTCACTGAATATTATTTTATAATATTCTTTATTTCTGAATTGGGATCAAACTCAATCAATTACCATATAATTTTATTTATACGGATTCTATACATCGCATGTATTCAAAAATAGTGATAAACAACCATTAAATAGTCAATTCACATAAATAATTCATGCTAATAGCGGCCTGTCGACCAAACGATCGACATACGAACTAATCACTTGGGATTTGTGTAAGTCAAATATTATCCCAATACCCGTGTGGGATTTTCAAACAACAATAATCTATTAAAATAAACCATTGGTTAATAAATTTAACCAATTCTAATTTGGTTTTAATTATTTTTCTAACTCACCAATTTTCACTGTTTAAATTATAAATAGATATTTATAATTTAATTTCAACAACCACATTAATGTTAACATTATTTTTAATATGTTAAACATTTCAGGATTACAAACAAAAAACAATACAGTCAATCAAGTCATCCGTGTGTTTCAAACAATAATGAAGCGAACTAACTAGCAGCGTACAACATTTGTGATAATTAAAAACTGATAAAAATTAACACTGGCAATATATATATATATATTCAGTTATAAAATAAATAACTGTACAATATTTTTGTGAGAGAATTCTCACTTTAGTTTCCACTCCGTCGGTCTTTATTTCTAAATTTCTTTTTTTAAACTAAATTAAATGACCATTTAATTTAGCTCAAAATCCAATTTGCTCCGTTTTCATTTTGGTCGGTTCCAGGTTGTTGTGTTTATTGTCACGATCCCAAAGGACTCAAGTTTGCAATTTTCTGACAACATATGAAAAAGTTATGATAGTTTATATTTCAATCACATTAATTAAAAACTTAAGATAATTAATTTAAAAATTAACTTAAAAATTTCCTAAATCCTTCTCCTTCTAGTATTCGGCCGATTCACCAAACCCATCCTTCAGAACCTGGGATTCAAAATTTCTGCCACCACACTTGCGTGCCTCCGATCAGAGACATCCCCGTCGTCTGGCTACTCATCGCCTCCCCACGCACAGAAACCGAGGCAGCTCGATGGCCTGCGTCGACAAGAAATTGCCTGCGAATGACATGAGTTTGTGGCCCCCTTTCTCCCAAATCGCTGCGCCTTACTTGATCAAACACATGGATTTAAAGATCCCGAAATTTTCTTCAGTTTTCCTATTTTAAGTTTTTGAAATTACTTGGTGAATTGAAAGATTTTGAGGGACCAAAATGGAACGAAATTGGTCGTTGATGACCTTGTTGGAGGCGGCAACGAGAATAGATTAGGGTTTCTCAGAAAATGAATATATATATAGTGCATATATTAAATAAATTTTAATTTATTTAATCATTTCGTGGTGAACTTTCATGTCCGAACTCCAAATAATCCCAATGACTGTCACACCCAACCAAATGCCCTCATTCCGAACACAATGGGATATCTTTCGTAAGCCAATTCGATTGTTTCAATTAGTTTTTATCAAATTAAAATATAAATTAACATAACGGTCAATATTAAATTTGAATGTTCATTTTAATTTATCGGGGCCACATACTGACTCCAAAAATTACGCAAATTGAAATCTAGCTATGTTTTAACAATACGTTCCTAACAAAATTAGTTTCATCAAATTTGGAGACTGGTTGAAAAATAGCCTTTTTCTAGAGGATTTAAGTTAAACCAAAATAGAAAATGCATTTAAATTGACTGCGCTCACGTATTAATTCCAAAAATTATAAAATTTGAAACCAAACAATAATTTGACATTTCAGATCCAACAAAAGTGGTTTCATCGAAAACGGAGGTTGGTTGAAAAATGGCTATTTTTAAGGGCTATATTTAATATTAAAATATAAATAAATTCCATCGCGACTATTTTGAATTTTAAAATGGACATAACTTACAATATATAAAGTGAAATCTCAGTTTCTTACATTCATTAGAAAATTACTGTTCTAAATATTCCAACGTTTCTTGTTTTACCTGATTCCGATTTATATTGAATTCTGTATATTCAATTGAAAATTAAAATCGAATTTTCAAACTACCACACCATTTCAGACTCGTTTTAATTAAATTTTAAATTTATACGTTCTAACTTCAATTTAAATAAATTTTTAGCCATTATTATTTAAAATATATCATTCTAGATATTCAAAACCCATTAAAATAGCTAAAATAAAAATATTAAATTGGTTCTGAAATTCCGGGTTGTTACAGAAAATGCGAAAGAGAGCCAGTACTTCGAGAACCAAAAGGAAAATCAACCGATAGAGGGTACTGCTGGCCTAATAGCAAAAGGCGCTTTGATCTGTCTATAAATAAGACTCCAGGTGTCCCATTTTATGCACGATTTTCTCATTCTCATTCTTGTACTCTTTTCTCTAGAGTAAACCCTAATTCCTAAATCAAATTGGGGATTTTGATTGTAATCACTTGTATATTCTAAATCAAAGATCAATAAAGAGTGTATCAATACTTAGAACATTTTCTTTTGAGTCTCTCATGTAATTTGTTAGTTATTGTCGGTGATGTATATTGTATGCTTTCTACATGCTTACAAGTTCTTGCCCAAACCTAAACCCTTCCCCAAAATCAGTGCCGAACCCCATCCTATAAGCCATTTAGCACTTACTGATGGTTGTGCTTAGGAAACCCTTATCCTAAGATAATTGTAGGTTCTTGAGTCACTGAAGCGTGATTCTCACCCAATTGAGTGAAGAGTAACCAATCTTTCGGGCTCAAAACATTGATATATAGGAAACGGTGAACTAAATCAAACTCGTGAAAGCTAAATAAACTTATTTTTCCCTTAGGTCCACTTCTGTAGACCTATATCCAGTGTTGACAAAAAATATCTTAATATTTTGGTGCTAGAAGGAGGGCTTGAACCTCCGACTTGTGGTTAACCTTCCCTCGTATCTAACTGTGTTGTTCCGTCCAAGGTTGAACTAGGCTTTGAAGAAGCAAGATCATGGGTAAGAGGTCCCAACAAGAGTCTTCTACATCTAAAAAAGATATGTCAGACACTACTGACCCAAGAGTGATAGAAGAACAAAGATTAAGAATGGAAGCTCTACGAGTAACTAAGCAAGAAAAGGGAAGTAGGGCAATATGATTCTAGTTATTGGAGCAGTAGCCCTTCCTACCTGAAACAAACCCTAACCTTTCCTTTAAACGACTCTACATAAAAGGATTATAACATCTTCTCTCATATAATGGAGGTGCTCCATAGACAAATCAAAGGAATGGTGTTCGAGGATGAAATAACACATGATTTTAACCACTTTTTTTCCAAATGGTCTTAAAGGGTAGATCTCCAACCCCTGCCAATCTTGGAAATAGAAGACAAGAGTATGAATGGAGCAATAAAATACAGTTATAAAAGTGTTAAGTCACTGCAACAAGAACAGAAGTTTACACCAAGGCTACCTAAAGGATAATACTTTACTACTTCGATGGAAAATATCTATTTCCTAACCCGACACGAGCTCAATTATTTGCCATCTACAAAAAAGAAGCCCAAATACAAAAGAAATTTAGGAGGGCCTTATTGCCACTGTCACATGATAGGATTCTCAAAGGGATGATCATAAAGTTCTTCAATCAGGACCAACTACCAGAATTTGTAATAGGATCAAACTAAGTCCAAAAAAAATCCTTAGGAAAAGGATTGCCTACATGACACTGGGTATAGAAACCCTCTTAAGAATCGAGGTAACCAAAGATGGGTTAATCCACAAAGGGATAAAATTCCTTGTCACCACCGAGTTGGTCAGGGAAAGGCACTCTCCGGAGGGGGGGGGTTTGTGTAAGCCTTTCTCCATGCTCAAATCGAAAAGGACTAGGTTAAAGCATCAAAAGCGTAAGCCTCCGACCCACACCGGAAACGGTCGTGACGAAGCATCTAATTAGCACGCCCTGCCTCTGCTTATAGAAGAGTGCCATGCCTCTACTATGAACTAAGCACATCTTACTTTTGCTCGCAGAAGAGTCCTACCTCTGCTTATGTTCCGCATTACCTGCAGAAGGGAATGCAAACCCCTATCATTGCCTACGATGGTCAGGATAGGGCAACCCTTAGAAGGGGGTGGAGTGTAAGCCTCTATCACTGCCTACGATGGTCAGGGTAGAGAATCAAAAGAGTAAGCCTTAATTCCTCATCTACGATGGCCCGATTTAAGCATCTAAGACCTTATCATCACCTACAATGGTCAGGATAAGGCGCCTCCTAGAGGGAGGTCGGGTAAGTCCTTGGGCCCTGCTTATGGATAAGCTAGCCAAGCGCATCGGACGCACAGGCCTAGAAAGTGGTTGGACAACAAAGCACGTACATCCTCTGTTTTGATAACCAAAATCCTAGAGAGTGGCTCAAGAATCACATACAACCTCTTCTTCATAAATCAAACCCAAAGGGGGTAACAAAGCTTAATGCTAGAAATGGAATTATGGTCTTCAATCTCTAAATGCCCGAATAAGGGTTGGTTTGGAGCTTCTATTAATACCTTAAGAGGAATTTTGGTCTTCAATCTCTACATCCCGAATAAGGTTTGGTTTAGGGCTTCTATTAATACAAAGTAGAATTTTGATCTCCAATCTCTATATGCTCGAATAAGGATTGGTTTGGGGATTCTATTAATACCAGAAGTGGAATTCTGGTCTTCAATCTCTAAGTTCCCAAATAAGGGTTGGATGGAGGCTCCTATCAATACCTGAAGTGGGATTCTAGTCATCAATCTTTAAATACCCGAGTGATTTAAGCCTCCATCAATGCTAGAAAGGGATTTCTAGCCCTATCTTAAATAAGCTGATTCTGGGTCGATTCGGAAGCTTAGTCGTAAAAAAAGGTATTTTATATTCCCTAAAAGCCTGAATCTGGTTGGGAACCAGATTTTCATTACTATCGGAAGCGGATTCCTAGTCTTGCACCCAATCCGGGAAGTGAATTAAAATCCTATCACTATTAGGAGGTGCTTTCTGGAAATCCAGTCTTAACACCGTAATCGGGATCGCAGAGCTCTAATCCTAGGGAAGGGGATATACACTCGACCAAATGGCCGAAGCCCGACTACCTAAAAGGTCTCTAAGCAAGGGTAGGAATCTTTTGTATTACTCAGGGAAATTCCTCAAACCCCTTACATTTAGCTTACTATTATTTAGGCAAAACATAGAAGAAAGTCGTATATCAAGTAGATACGCATCGCATTTATAAGTTAAGTTACGAAGTAATCTTATTAGCTAGAAAGGAAATTGAACAATTAAAGGAGACTTAATACACTTTCCTGAAGCTTCCTGCCCTCAGGCAAGGTAGAAGTGTTAGCATGACGAATCGCACTACATAAAAGTTCATTAATCTTCTGCCACTTCTACATAATTTTACATGGATCATCTAAGGGATTAAGTTGTAGCTTCCAGGCCCGATTGTAGGCCTTACTCAATGTAACAACCCGGAAAATGCGAGCCAGTTTGAAATTTTTATTTTGGCAATTTTAGCTGAATTTGAATATTTAAAATAAATTATTTTAAATAATATCGACGAGAAATTTATTTTGAATAGAATTCGAACGTATATATTTATATAGATCGTCGTTAGAATATAAATAATTATTTATATATATAAAAGGAATGGAAATGGCGCGGTAGTTCGATAATTCGATTTCAAACTTCAATTGAATGTACCGGGTGCAAAATAAACCGGATTTTAACGAAACCAAAAATATTTGAATCTAATTGAGAATATCTTTCCAACGAATCCGAAAAATCAAAATTTCATGGCGGGGATAAAAAGTTATGTCCAGTTGAAATTTCAGAATAGTCGCTATGAAATTCTGGCCCTTAAAAGTGGAAATTTTGCAAATGACCTCGGTTTTCGACGAAACCACTTTTGTTGGATCCGTGATGTCAAGTTATTGTTAGGTTTCAAATTTCGTAATTTTTCGAACCAATATGTGAGCGTGGCAAAGGAAAACGCGTTTGACCAGTTTTAGTTGATTTAAATCGACTGGAAAATGGCCATTCTTCAAACGGCCTCAGAATTTGACGAAACTAGTTTTGTTAGGACCGTATCGTCAATACGAAGCTAGAAAATATTTTTCGGGAATTTTTAGAGTTAGTATGTAGCCCCGGTAAATTGAAATGCGCGTTCAAATTCAATATATAGAGTTATATGTTGATTTTGACGAAAACTGATCGTAACGACCTAATCAGCTTACGATACATATCCTATTGTGTTCGGAATGGGGGTAGTTAGCTAGGGACGACAGGCGGTGGGTCTCGTTTCGAGGTCGAAATTAAAAGTTACTTTATGGAATTAAATAATTAAATAAATATATTTTTATATAAAGGCCCTTGGCCATTTACTCTCTCTTCAAAGTCAAACAGAATAAAAAAAAACGATCCATCTCAGATCGGAAGGGGCGACGCCTGCCGCCATCGCCACCGTCGTAGGGCCTACCGCCGCCCCATCAGCCGCTCTTCCCGTCCTCCTCTCCTCCTTCTCCTTCCCCTCCGCTTACTCCCTCTCTCTTCTCTCCTATTTCGACGCAACCACCACGCAGCCGACCCAACGACCGCCGCACCCCCCTGCTGCAGCCACCCCTCGCCTCTGACCACCTTGAACCCCACGTCACCCCTCACTCGCGACCACCAGCAGACCATCCCCCCTTCGGTGATGCCCAGACCATCCCCCTTCCTCTCGATTTCAGCTGTAAGTCCTCCTTTGTATTTTTTTTTTCCTCTACTTGTTTGTTTATTTATTTTAAAGTAATTAGGGTTTAAAATTTTAAAAATCAGTTTGATTAGGATTTTTAAAACTATGAAAGACATGATTTTTACAATGAGTAAGACGTGATTTTTCTACCTATAAAAAATAAGATTTTTATTTATTCATATAGCGAATTAAAATGGGATTTTTATTTATATTTTCATATAGAAAGAAGTGATTTTTATTCGTGTAAAGATTAGATTTTTATAAACAAAAGAATTAGATTTTTTACTTAGAAAAAGATTTGATTTTTAAAGGTAAAAAGAAATGATTTTTATCTTTGAAAGATACCATTTTTGACAAGTTGAAATTATTTTTAAAGGTATAAAAATATGATTTTTATACTTATAGAAAATTAAAAATATGATCTTTGTATAGTAGAAGATATAAAAATATTATTTTTATATAGGAAGAGTATTAAACATAGGATTTTTATATAGTAGAGATTATAAAAATATAATTTTTATAAGGTAGAGAATATAAAAATACGATTTTTATATATATAGCGAAATAAAAATCTGATTTTTTATTATATATATAGCGAAATCTTTATATTAGAAAAGGCAAAATCTTTATATAGAGAATGGCGAGAGGAAAATATGATCTTTATTTATCGAAATGAAGTAATAAAAATATAATTTTTATTATAAATAGCATGAAAAGGAAGGATTTTTATAAATGAAAAGATTTGAGTTTTATAAAATAAAGATTTGATTTTTAGCTTTGAAAAGGTTAGATTTTTAATTTGAAAAGGATTTGCTTCTTTATATTTGAAAAATTAGATCTTTGATTTAGAAAAGATGGGATTTTTAATAATATAAAGACAAGATTTTTATTCGTATAAAAATATGATTTTTATATATGTATGACGATAAAAATATAATTTTTGTATGATGAAGAGAATAAAAATATAATTTTTATAATATAGAAAGGTTAAAAATAGGATTTTTATATATGTAGTGGCTACGGGCAACGAAAGTGACAAAAGGGCAAGAACGACGAAGATTTCCACATAAGAAGTGTCGTGGAGTTTGGATAGCTTTGGTGAGAACTCCTCACTTTTATTTTAAATTTCTAGTTAATATATATACTAGGATGCAGACGGTGCTTAGTAGCACCTGACACCCGTCGTCCACAGACCATGGATGGCTTTTTTGTTTGTTTGATTTTGATGTGTAGTTGATCGTGTGTTGTGAAATGAAATAAAATATTTATATAGAAAATAAATATTGTATAGTTAAAAATAGAATTTTTAACGTGTATATAAAATGAAATAAATAAATATAAACGAATCAGACGATTTGTTTATATACACACATTTGATGGATATTGTTTGGGACGATAAATTTTACACATCGCCCAACTGCACAAATAAAAATCTGTGTTTGTTGATTCGAAACCCCACACGGGTATTGGGATAAAATACGGCATACACTAATCCCAGTAATTAGTTGTATGTCGATCGATTGATTGACAGGCTGTTATAAGCGTTAGATATCTATATTTGACGCTTATACACAGTAGTGCACTTTGGATGATTGTTGATTATTTATCGTTGCTATTTATATACATGTGTTGTATGAAATCCATATAGTTAACGCTATATGGTGATTGATTGAGCCTCATTCCAATTTAGAAAATAAAGAATATTATAAAATATAGGTTAATGTGTTGACAGTACTCATCCGTTGAGATTAGTCATGTGTTGAACGAAATATTTTAACAATAAAATTTACATCTTTATCATATATTAAATTAGAAACTAACTGGAAAATAGATAAGATGAGTGGTCTCCTGGATATTGATCTGATGTTGGTTTCGGCCTTCGGGGTTAATATTTAGGGAATCGTTCTCTTACTAATTTACTGTTGGAGTCTGATTTGAAATCAAACGATAGATGCCATAATTTTTATAAAATATAATAAATAACAAAAATAGTCGCGTGTTGACAGTACTCATCCAATGAGATTAGTCATGTATTGAAAGAAATATAGATTCATGTGCTGAATAGAATAAATATTCATTTGTTGAACAGAATAACGAACTTATTGAACAATATAAAGCCGTGTTGATTAGAAATGCGCTATCTTGACGCGAACGATATTGATATCGATTATATTCGTTTTTAAAATGAATTCGAATTGAACTGAATATAAAATGAATTCGAATTGAACTGAATATAAAATGAATTCGAATTGAATTGAATATAAAACAAACTCGAATTGAATTGAATATAAAATGAGTTCGAATTGGAATTGAATAGAATCGAATTTGAATTAAAATCAATTTGAAATGAATTTAAACGAATTTATATTGGGAAAAATTAAATTTTGATTTGAATCTGAAATGAAGTTGAAATCGTTTCGAAAACGAATTTAAACGATTTATAAAATTCTTTTTAAATAGAAATCGACGAAGTATATATTATAAATATAATATATATATAATATAGTGGCCTGAATAGAACGCGCTGCGCCGCGGTAGTTCGCGAATTTCGACCATTGACTTCGAACGTACATTACGGGAGATCCGACCGTCGAATTCTCCTAAAACCGGAACTGTTGGGTTCGTATCGAAAAGAGCTTTCCAATGAATATTAGAAATTTGAAATCTAACGGTTGGATTTGGAATTATGTCCAAATCAAATTTGGAAAAGGTCGCTGTAAGTGTAGTTCGATGGCCGTAGATGGAAATCGACTGTACGGGCCTTGGTAAAATAATTAAAAATATCTATAATTTGTTTAAAATCATAAGAAATGATTTGAGGAAAACTGGGATGAAAAACTCCATATTTGAAAAGATAAAAATAGATTTTTATCGAAATGAACTAGTTTTGAACTAGAATTAAAACCAATTTATTTTTGAAATAAATAAATTGAATTTGAAATGGGTTTTAAATAACCAGAATTTCTAATATATTTTATTGGAATTGAAATAGAATGTGATTTGGGTTTATCGTGAACTGTGTTTTAAATGACATTAGTTCTTTAACCCAGTAAGTGGAGTTTTAATGAATCTTTAATTAGATTGAAATATGAATTGATAATTTAAATTATCAAAATTTGGAAATGATCGAAAGGGGAGTATCACCAGTTTTGCTCCTAGCGATAGTTAAATCTTTAATTAGATTTGAACGTGAAATGGTAATTAAATTTACCGATAACACCGTGGTGTTAGTTATGGGGTAATAACAGTTTTTCTCCATGGGATAAATAGGTTGGGATTGGGAAATAAAATAAATAATTACTTCGGTGTGGTTCGCTAATCTCGACTAGTTTGGAAAACCATATTCTGGTTTGAAATGATATCCAAAGGAAGATTAAAGAATAAATTTAAAAGAATTTATCTTTGATAAAATTAATGGGAATCTTTCCCTAGGAGTGTGAATATTCTGAATTGGAATGAGGCGTATATTGTGTTTTATAGCACTTGTTGATTAAGATACGTGAGTTATTCAGAAAGTCTGGGTATAACCCATTCTGAATAACTGATTCGACGACAAGTCGAAGAGATTGAAGGCGGTGCAAGACCGACGATCTTCACATTGAATGGATGGATGCTACTGATGCTCACGATGGGAGTAGCTACCTTGAAGGGGGCTAAAGTAGTGGTCGTCCGGACGTGCTTGGAGGTCGACGGATATGCGAGGAAAGTGCCTCCGGTTTCGTTCAGACCCAAAACGGACTTGTAAATGGATGGTGTGTTTGACAATGTATTCCTTTATATTGTATTCGTTGATCTCTGCTAAATATATATCTATTTGGCGGTGGAGAATTTATTCTCTTTCTTAACGCCCTTCTCTGAGACATACGAGCTCAGAGGATATATATTGGCAGAAATTAGTGGTACGATATGGATTGATAGTGTGGCATGGTGAGATGCAGTTATCCAGACTTTTGTTGAAAAGCAAAGTTTGGTGGATGATGATCAAAGCGCGACTTTAATATAGCACGGCTTTGTGTATCGCGTTGATTCGCGAGCCTCACACCCCGGTATGGTGGTAAACTGATGGTTTGATCAGTATGCTTTTTAGAGGATGGCCACCTTAGTGGTGTCGTGGATTCGGTCGACCGAGATTGAGCTTAATACTCAGAGGGATAGGGTAAGCGGTGTTTTCTCTCGCCGAGACGTAAGCCGCAGTGATACTCGATTTCCCAAAAGTGCGGATGTGCATTACGGTGTTTTCTCTAGCTGAGACGTAAGCCGTTGTAGATGGCACTACGCGATCGATCTTTCGAATCAGGAGCCACCATGATGGAAATCCAATTTCCAAATATGACATTTTGCAGTTTTGATTGTAGAGCCTAGTATTGGCGGCATGATATATGGTACCCATGCCGTCTATGATTGATATATTTATATTTGAAGTTGTTTTCTTTACTTATAGTAATAATATAAGATGAAATTTCACGTATCAAGCATATTTGGCTATTATAAGGGAAAACCCTATCCTCCGGCTTGCGTTGCATTGTGTGATGGGACCTGGGTCTTATAATAGCTTCATTGTTCTTTATTTAGCATTGCGCTGTTTGTTTTATGCACTGGTATTCTTGGGAGGAAACCTGTTCCGTGTTATACGGCGTGGTTCCTTGATTTACCTAACTTTAAAAACAAAGATTAATAACTGTTTTAGTTCTCACACCAGTCACATGACTGACCTGGAGTTTATTGTTTTAACCTAAACTCTGGGTGCCCCTATTTTCCACACGGGCATCTAGTAGTTTTGGTTTTGCAGATTTATATTCACAGGATCCTGATTTACAGCTGGAACGATATCCGGAAAGCTCTGTATCCGTATATCTCTTCTAGTTGTGTTTTGTATTGTTTTTCCGCTGCGATGTATTTAAATGTAATTTAAATCTCTGATATTTTCTATGTAATATTAATTCATACTCTGTATATTCTTGTATTCTGATGGAATTGTTGTAATATACAATGAAATGTTCTTCTGTTTGCGTTCTGTTGTGGCTTGTTCTCAAAGTATCCGCTCTTTCCTTCACGGGGAAGTTTCGGGTCCTCACACTCAAGGTGTGCAAAATTTTATTTTCCCTTTCCAAATTTTAAGCGTGCTTTCCTAAGGCATGTTTCTCCTTTCGTAGTTGTTTGACATTAAAGGTATAAAAGTCAATGTGTCAGAGTGTGTCCTCACTACACTTTTTGTCATAGAGACCTTTCATGTCAGCCTTAACTCGCCGATACCACCTACTAGCAAAAGAATTGTCTAATCTAGAAGGGAAGTTCCTTATATGATAGCTTGTTTCAAATTTTGGAGATTCAAATTCTATTGAGGCTTGTAGAGAATTAAATACATAAGTTTCAGTAATCCACAAAAAAGTTGATTCCCGGGCTTTGCATTATGTTAATGCGTGGTCACATTCAATTTCTAAATAAATGATTTTACGATGTAATTCGTCCTTTTTCTGATCGAAATAAATGGAGGGATTTGTCTTCACCTCTCTCTTTAGCATGTGAACAACTTTATCTTTCTGCTTTAATAGATCTTCTAAGACACTTATTTGTTCATTCAAGTGATCCATACACAGTTCCCCGAGCAGAGTAAGCCCGTATCAACGCAAGCAGGGTGGTTCTTTGAAAATTCTTCCTGGCTCATGTTTAGTTGCTTATCCTGCTAGACAAAAGAAGGAAGGCCCTTGATCGATTCCTCCTGTTTTTACAAATATATGACAACTACTCATGTGTTATTTCCAAAAAATAGATAATAATAATACATCATAACACTATTTCTCCAAAAAGGTTAGTACAGACATCACCCAACATTCATACAGACAAACGTTAATTACAGAAATCATAGTGGCTTAATCAATCCCACAATTACATTTTTTATCATATTGCATATCAGCTGCGCATGGTGAGCCCTAAGTCTCTTTAGTATCATCTCCCTCTTATCTCTCAAGAAATTAAAGGAGAGCTGATGATACTCGATATATATAATCTTAAGTTCTTTTAAAAAGCTTTCCCTATTGGACTTAAAGGGAGATGTTATGAGAAATTCCCTACTTAACCTAGAGAAAGAAGGCTAGTTGTCCTTGAAAGTAGCATCATTAGTAAGAACAAGGAAAAAGAGTAGCTCAAGGGCTAAAATTTGTACCTGAAAAATAGGGGAGATGGGATGGAATACTTGTTCCCTCTCGAAAAATTCTTAGAAAACCATCCCCTTAGCAGACGTGTCATCCCTATAAAGAGAAATAGGGGCACACGAAGAGTCAGCATTTGCATCTCCAGATCCCAAAGTGTCGCTCATGGGAAGATAAAATGTGCCATCAATTTTCCTGATCGGGCGACTTCTACTCCTAGGAATAAGTCTGTTACTACAGTCATCTCTATCATCGCCACCAATTCTTCCTCACCATCAGTTGTTGGGTTTTCTGGCGGTTCCTCAATAAACAGGAAATCCTCGAACCTCACATCTTTTCCGGGGAGCTCAATACCCTGTTTGGCCAAATCTATTCTTTCCATAACTTTGCTTTGGATAGAAGGTTGAATAGAAGGAAAATCCATGTTCGAAAACATTTCAAAATTGTCACTATAAGCGAGGAAAAGAGCCTTCTCGTAATATTCTACCACCACATTCGAGAGATGCATTTTCCAAAATAAGGAAATCCTGTCCGAAGCTTCATAAATTATCCGTTTAGCAACAGAAAGTGTTCTTTCCTTCACCCTCAACTCCTTTGCATACTTAGCCAATGCACCTGCAAGCTCACTTTCAAAAGCCGAAACCTCGGCAGTCAAAGCACGGTTATGCTCTCTTTCTTTTTCTAAAGATGTCCTCAATTGCTCACATACCTTCGCACTTTTTCTCTTCGCCATAGTTAAATCACAGATCTGAGATGCTAGCGCAACATTTTCTTCTTTAAGCGTACTCGCATAAAGAGAGGAAGAGGCAACCATTGCTCGAGAAATATTCCAATCTTTAAATATCTGAAAAAGAATCAAAGAAATGTCAACTCTCATACAAAGACGACTAACAAGAAATTAGAAAAAGCAAAGGATACACCGAAAGCTCTTGCATAATGAGAAGAAGGAAGAAATCCTAGAAATCCAAAGTAGTCGACTTTGGCATATTGGAAACATCAACAGAAGGAAGAATATATTTAATGATACCATCAAAGTTGGAAGTTGACTGTTAGACCAAAAAGTGGTTCTAACACCCAAATTGACTAAAAGCAGAATGAAATAAGATCAAAAGTAAAATGGAGACACAGAATTTATAGTGGTTCGGCGTTAAAAAGCCTACGTCCACTTGTCAATCACTATTCTCGACAATAGAGTTGCAATTACAATGAGATATTCACTCAATTTCACTCACAACTCACATATATTCACTCAATTGCTTCAAAACAAATGTTGCAAAACAATTTGGATTATCCGGGAGTGTTGGAATTCGGTTTATGAAAGTGGTTTTTCTCTCAAAGTGCCAAAAAGAAGATCCTTTTCATTGTCTCCAGGCAGGGTATTTATAGGTGAAAATTTGCTCAGAACCCGATCCGGATCGGAGCCACATGTCTTCCATCCCATCATCCTCGGGTTCGGATGGATTTCAGTGTTGACAATGCATCAGAGCAGTGGACGTTGTGGGAAGGAACTGGTCATACCCGCTCCGCATATCCAGGCGATCATGGGGGAGAGTGATGTGGAATATGGGTTCGGATCGGAGGAGCGTGCAGGAGGGGTTCGGAACGGGACATCCGATCCGACCCGAATTATGCTGAAACTAAACTCTTATCCATTTCTTTCTGCTCCGTCCCTACCTGGTAGTAGCTCGCCAATTTGATTGATGATAACTCTCCGATCCGACTGGTGATAGCTCTCCGATCCGACCGGCGATAACTCTCCGATCCGACCGGCGATAGCTCTCCGATCCGACTGGCGATAGCTCTCCGATCCGACTGGCGATAGCTCTCCGATCCGACTAGGGATAGCTCTCCGATCCGACTGGCGATAGCTCTCCGACCCGAATAGCAGTGTCTCTTTGATCCGATCTGCAACATCTCTCTGATCCGATCCGCTTTGATGCTTTCTAAGTTCTTCAACGTTTCACATCTCGACTTTGTGTTGCCCAGTTCACAAAGTGGGCTAACATTTTGCCCCCTCAAAGGATGCTTTTGTTTGAAACAGAGCATGCTTTGATGTCGTCTGACAACTAGTCCTTGAATTTGAATCGTCAGAAAGTCATTTCTTTTCGTTTGCGAAGACGCGTTGCTTTGTAAAAATTCGTGTCTTTTATCACTTATATATATACACCGTAAAATACACGACTTATTTTCCTCATTTCTGAATAATTCTAGGAATTCTTCTCGACGTCCCGTGATTCTTCCGGGTACGCATTTTCTGAATTTCTCTCTTTTTAATTCAACTTGCATTCTAAGTTAGAATGCACAATTTCATTTGTTCTGGGTCCTGACCCGAACAACCTTTTACTTCTTTTCTCATTTGACATTGGGTTTGCAGGCTGAAATGGGCTGCTGGGCTCGTTCCCCGGTCTGAACGAAAAAACAGGATGGGAATACAAGTTGTCACCACAACTGTATATAAATCCATCGTCCGCCTCCTCTTTCCTTTCTTCCTTTTTTTATTGCTCTTCGCCCGACTGATTCCACTCCGAAACCCTAACTTTTAGGATTTTAGAAAGTCTGAAATTATCTCGTCAATCTTCAATTTAAACACCTCAGTAGGTTTTAAAACTTCAACTAATTTTGTAACAATGGGTTTTAATTGAGATTTGCGGTTGATTTTGAATGATTTGAGCATGGATCCTCTCCTGCTTCGATGTCGTGTCTCCCTCCTCCCCTGCCGTCGTCGTGGGTGGTTCTACCACCATCTCGAGGCGCTGAGAGGTTAAATGAAGCATGCACTCGTCTTTAACTGGAGCTTTGGAGATGGATGTGGATTTGACTGTGGTTGAGGAAGGGGAAGAAGAAGAGGATTGGGGGGATCGGTTCGGGTTGGAGTATAGAAGATGGATAAGAAGGAAAAGAAGAGAGGTTCACAAGTCCGGATTGGGTCGGGGCAAAGGTCAAAGATGGAAACAAAGCTCATTAGACCGGATCGGGTCGGAGAGGATTCTCAAAATCAGATCGGACCGGAAAGTGAAAAAGGAGGAGAAGGGTGTGGTTGCTCAATCCGATCCTGACCGTTCAAGAAGTCCACCTCTGATCCGATCCGACTTTGATCCCTGGGCTCCAATGAGATATCCGAGCTCAAGGTTACGCCCCCGATCCGATCCAATGAATGCGCCCGAACCGAACCGAAGTGCAACCTTCCTTAATGCATAAAAACTCGTTTAACTGGCCCAATCAGCTTTTGGCATAGTCTTCAATTTAATGGACAGTTAGGATAGTGCCTTGCGAACATAACTGAACATCAAGAACTACTTCAATCCTTTATACTTTGCCGAAATTTTGCGTCGCACTTTTAAACACTTACTTTACACTTTCCGCATACGCTGTTTACACTTTAGTTTGCACACATGCACGGGGGGATACAGGCTAATTTACTCTAACTTGTGCTATTTCTTCTTCAATGGTTTTATGACCATGAGACCCAGACGCTCTTCTAGACTAGCTGAGAAGAAAGAGGCCCCGGAGACCTCCAACAAAGTTACTCTCGAGGACATATCTTCTCCTTCGGATCCAGAATGGAATGATGAGGGTTCAGACTACAAGGTTGGAAATCGCGAAAGTGACAATGTATCTTCGAAGGGTGAAGTTTCTCTAGGTTTTGAAGAGGAAGGAGGGATTGGTGACGACCGGGCTCCTGATGAGTTTGAATCGGCTGTCATATTGGAATCACCCCAAGATTCTGTTGAATCAACAATCGACAATGACAGACTTATCCGAATTTGTTTAAAATACGGGATACTAAAAAGGGACACCCTAGTGCCTTCGAGAACTGACCGTCCCCACAACCCTCCAGAAGGGTATATGGCAATTACTCGGTTGATGTGCATGGTCGGTGCTATCCCTCCATTTTCTCCCTTCATTGTTGATTTTCTAAGACAAATGCGGATTGCCCCCATGCAGCTGCATCCCAATTCTTAAGCTTACTTACACACCTTATATATAGCATACCGTGAGATCTTAGGCATAGAGCTCACTTTCGATGACGTTCATTTCTTCTACAACTTCAAGCATCGGACTCGAGAGACTCCTTCTTTTTTCTATTTTGAGTCTGTCCCTAAGAGGAAGATAATTTCCGCGCCATTCAGTAGTAAAGCTGGAGATTCCAGGTTGGAATGGTTTTATGTGAAGCGACAGCCTGGGTGTGCCAGGAGGTGGACGAAATCAAGTAAAGCACTGATTTTCTAAATCTCGGCTCTATACATTCAAGTCATCGCCTTAACTCGTTTTTCTTTTTGTTTGCAGTCGACAACCCAAAACAAATATCAGACCAGGTATTCTTTGACTGGATGCACCAGCTCCTTAATGGCGATCAGAAGTTCTTGACTATTGATGAAGTCCTTAATGACGAGTATCTTCATTTTCATGGGCTGCTATCTGTTACTCGTAGCATTGGTCACGGGACGGCTCCATACGTATATATTCCTCCAGTGGATGTAGTCCCAGAGACAGGGGAAGGTTCGGGAGCTCCTACAGTGCCTCTTCAAAATTCACCCTCTCCATCTTCTACTCAAGATGATGACTTGGCTAACTTGGCCGAAAAGCATCGCGAAGGGTATACTGTTCCTGAGGATGCCATTTCTCCAGAAAGGTCAACGTCTTCCAAAGAGTCGCCAACTGATGCTTCCGAGGGAGATGTCCCTAGTACTGATGACCCATTATTTCAGGGTTTGGGGGATCTCCCCTTACCTGAAACTATATACACCTCAGAGGATTTTAGGAAGGATCCTTTGGTTTTCACCTCTTCTGAAGAGACCACTCCTGCTAAGGCCAAAGAGCCCGCTCGTACTAGTCTAGCTTCGGACTCGGGTTTGTCGGGGGGAAGAACACCACTTAGGACACATTATACACAAAAACATTACCACTCATTGCATCTTTCTCTTTGTGAAAATATTGATCCTGAATTTCATTTGTCTTATTGTGCAGGCACGATGTCTCGATCTTACTATGATATCAGAAAACTCCGCCGCAGCATGTCTAATCCACCTTATGATACTGAGTATGATCACCGTGACGATCGCAGTAGGGAGGAGAGAAGGCCTTATGAACCCATTGCTCTCGAACTTCGCGTTCTCGCTCTCCTGTTCGGACGGACCTAGAGAGACATAAAGGTTATCAAGGTCGTCGGGAAGAGGACAGGCCGCAACCGAAAGACTCCACCTCTTCCCAAGAAAAGCGCAACAGGGAGAGAAGTCCGCCAAAAGATACTGAGTCGCGAAGTAAACGCAAAGTCTCTGCTAAACGGCCTAGAACAGATAAAGAGACTATTGAATCCTCCACGCACAGGGATATTGAGTTGACGATCCCCGCCCCTCCACCACTAGATGCTGAAACTGCAATCAAGCGGGCGTATTTGGAGGAGCAATTTCCCGAACATTACTTCGAGAACTTGACTTTTTTACCTGCCCTCGAGCCTATTTCTTCCAGGTGGGCAGATGAGGCCAAAGCAAAGATAGATGCGGTCGAAAAACAGTATTCTGAAATGTTCAAATATTCACGCAACCTTTCCATAATCATTCGTACTCTAATCACGAATGTTGATTCGATGCAAAAAACCGCGAAAGAAGATGCAAAGGCCTTAAAGAATCTAGGAAAAGATTTGGAGGACACACAGGCCCAGCTTGCTGTTGGTTAAAGGGACGCTACTAGCTTCAAACAACAATTTGAAGATATGCAAAAACGTTATCATGATTTGCTTGAATCTCACACTCAAGAGCGTTCTGAGTTAAAAAAGCAAGCTGAAGATGCTAAGTCAGATGCCGCTAAAACGCGCCTTGCTTACACTGACCTTGAACGGAAAAATGCCGAGTTAGCAAAGAGGAATGCTGAGCTAGAAAAGAAAAATGCTGAATTGGCTTCTAAGCCAATGGAGGCGGAGAACAGAGCTGCCCTGGCGGAGGGTAATGTCGAATGTGCTATCAAATCCGCTGAGGAGGCCCGCAAACAATTGTCAGAGGCGGAGGCAGAGATTCAGGGTTTCGGCGAATTAATGATTGAATTATTTGCACATATCATCCGTCGCCGGAACATTTCTTGGATTGAGGATTATCCATCTACTCTAGTCCAAGTATGGAGTCAGATCGTTGAGTGGGAGAAAGAGGAGCTCAAGGTTGATTCCATTGATGAGGACAAGCTGATGGAGAAATATTTAATGGATGACGAGCTAGAACGCCTAGCTGAAGGGTGTCGCCTCATTGCTGATGCTATGGAAGAAGAGAGGCGGAGGACTAAGCAGAAGAACATTCCCGAGGCTGGTTCCTCTTCTACCGCAGTATACCGTTTGTCGATCTTATATTTCTGGTAGAAATTTCTGAATTCAGCACCATCAAACTGGGTTCTGTTGTCAGTTATAATGGTCCTTGGGATCCCGAATCGGCATATAATATTTCTAACCACAAAACTTATCACCTTTCTCGCTGTGATCTTGGTTAGGGGCTCAGCTTCCACCCACTTCGTAAAATAGTCCACAGCAACTATTTCATATTTTGCTCCTCCTTTAGCAATTGGTAGAACTCCGATGATATCAATTCCCCACGTGGCAAAAGGCCAAGGACTCACCATCGATTTGAGTTGAGTCGACGGTGCTCTGGGGATTTTGGCGAATCTCTGGCACTTATCGCAGCGTCGTGAATAATCAGCTGCATCTTTATTAATTGTGGGCCAGAAAAATCCATAACGCAATATCTTTTTCGCTAAAGTCTGACCTCCTGTATGATCTCCACACTCACCTTCGTGTACTTCTCTTAGTACACGTTTGATGTCGTCGTGTGCTATACATCGTAACAGGGGCATAGAAAATCCTTGCCTATAAAGAGTATCATCTTGTAGGACATATCTGGTAGCCTTGCGAACTATAGCCCTTCTCTCACTCTTCTTTGATGGGAGCGTCCCATTCTTAAGGAAGCTCTTAATTGGGGTCATCCACGACTCCTTCTCCGGTTCTTCTTCGAAAGCGAACTCAATTTCCATCGACTCAAAGCTTGGCGATTCCAACGTTTCAATTGGAATTAATTCAGATTCCTCTGGGTTGTCGGAACTAGCTAGCTTTGCCAGCCTATCTGCCTTCTGGTTTTCGGCTCTTGGGATATGCGTTATACTGTACCGCTCCAGGTTGCTCAACAGCTTTTCCACTTTCTCGAGGTAGGCGATGAGTCGAGGTCTCCGAGCCACAAATTCCTTTCGCACTTGGCAAACAACGATTTTGGAGTCGCAGAATATGTCCAACATTTTTATTTCGAGGTCTTTAGCAAGCTTCAGCCCGGCAATCAGGGCCTCGTATTCAGAGTCATTGTTAGTCGCCGAAAATTCTAATCGTAGAGCGTAATATAACGACCGTCCTTCAGGAGTAACTAAGACGATTCCAGCTCCGGACCTTCGGTCGTTCTTGGCTCCATCTGTGTATAGCTTCCATGGATCTATCTTTAACTCATCTTCGGACTTGACCACTCTGTCATCGATTACTTCCTCCTCTGGGATGGTGAACTCTGCTATAAAGTCTGCCAGAGCTTGCCCCCTGATCGACCTTCATGGCTGAAAATTTAAATCAAACTGACTTAATTCAATATTCCATTTGATCAATCGTCCCGATGATTCGGGTCTCTACAACACCTTCCTTAAAGGTTGGTCAGTGTATATGGTTATTGGGTGAGCTTGGAAATAGTGACGAAGTTTTCGGGAGGCGATTAGGAGGCTGTAAGCGAGCTTCTCAATCTTTGGGTAGTTGCGTTCTGCCGCTGCCAATTTCTTGCTTACATAATATATTGGCCTTTGCACTTTGTCTTCTTCTCGAACCAAGGCTGTGCTAACAGCGTGAGCCGAGACTGCCAAGTAAACAAATAACTCTTCGTGATCCACTGGCTTTGACAAAATCGGCGGTTTTTCTAGCAATTCCAATAAATTTCGAAAGGCCTCAACACAGTCCGGAGTCCACTCGAAGTTCTTCTTTCCCCTTTTAATCAAATCAAAAAACGGGACGCATTTGTCCGTGGCTTTGGAGATAAACCTACTCAAAGCAGCTACTTTCGCCGCAAGACTTTGGACGTCTTTAATTCTCCTTGGCTCTTCAATGTTTCTAATCGCTGCTATTTGGCTGGGATTGATTTCAATTCCTCAGGAGCTCACAATGAAGCCTAGAAATTTTCCCGATGCCACTCCAAATGAACATTTCAAAGGATTCAACTTCATCCGATACTTTCGCAGGATACCAAACATTTCTGCCAAGTCTTGCGTATGGCTGGAGGACTGTTTCGATTTGACAAGCATATCATCCACATAAACTTCCATAGTCTTCCCTATTTGATTATAAAACATTCTGTTCACCAAGCGCTGATAAGTGGCTCCGGCGTTTTTCAAACCGAACGGCATGACCACATAACAGTATAACCCCAAATTTGTAATGAAGCTTGTATGTTCTTGATCTGGCATGTGCATAGGAATTTGGTTGTACCCGGAATATGTGTCCATGAAAGAAAGAAGTTCGTGTCCCGCTTTTGAATCTACAAGCTGGTCAATCCTGGGAAGTGGGAAACTATCTTTCGGGCAAGCTTTGTTCAAATCTGAAAAATCAATGCAAGTCCGCCACTTTCCATTCGGCTTCTTTACTAAGACGGGATTCGATATCCAGTCAGGATATGTCGAATCTCTAATAAATCCGTTCTGTTTCAGTTTCTCCACTTCTTCTTTCAGAGCAGCCGACCTCTCTGGGCCCAGCATACGTCTCTTTTGCTTTATAGGCGGGTGTTTCGGGTTTACATTTAGTGAGTGACTCATGATGGATGGCGATATCCCACACATGTCAGCGTGGGTCCAGGCAAACACGTCCAAGTTTGCCTTCAGGAAGTCAGCTAGTTCTTTGGCCCGACGTGGATCCAACTGGGATCCAATCTTCAAAACTCTTGTTGGATCAGCTTCATCAATGGGAATGTCCACTGTCGCTTCATTAGGAGTTGCATTTCTAGTCTCTGGTTCCTCGTCTTTTCTGGGATCCAGGTCTTCAGGCGTTCCTTTGGGCAACTCCTTCGAGGCCGATCCCTCTAATTGCTACGCCGAGCCCTCCTTTGGAGGAGGCGAGGCATCTTTACTTTCGATGTTAAGTCCTTTCATCAACATCTTTAATTCGGCAACATAGCAGGCCCGTTCGGAGACTTGATCCCCTCTTATTACTCCAGTTTCGGCTTCAGTTGGGAACTTAAGCAATAAACACCAAGGGGCGATGCAAGCCCTGAACTCAGCAAGGGCAGGCCTTCCCAAAAATGCATTATAAGGCGAATCTACGTCCAACACTACGAACTGAAGCATCCGTACTCTTCGGCGTTCTCCTTGCCCCAAGGTTACGGGCAATTCTATGTACCCTATTGGAGCTGTCGATGCCCCGTTGAAGCCTCGGATCCAACCTTCGCATGGCTTCAAATCTTCAGATTCAAGCTTCATACGATCGAATGACTTTTTAAATAAAATATTAACAGAGCTTCCATTGTCTACTAACACCTTATGAACCAAGGTCGGCCCAATGGTGGTAGTAATGACCAACGGATCGTCGGTGGGTGACTGGATCCCGGCATTATCTCTACTACGGAATACCACGTCATCAAACATTGTCTTCTGCTGTTTTATGGGAGCGATATCTTCTAAATCATCACATTCATCCACATTTACGTGCTTGGCAGCATTTACATATTGATCCATTGCTCTAAAACTACGGATTACTGGGTGGGTCCACCCACTATGGAGTTGATAACAATTCCCTTGCCTTTCTGCTGCGCTGTAGGCTTGGGAGCAGATTGAATCTGTTTTGGAGCCTGCTCTCCTTGCCCCCTGTCCCTCGGGGCAACCATATATTCATCCAATTTCCCTTCGCGCAGCAGCTTCTCAATCAAGTCTCTCAAATGTCGACATTCATTGGTTGAATGCCCATGAGTTCCGTGAAACAAACAAAACTTACCAGTTGCCATTTCTTTCTCCGTTGAGTCGCGAGGTGGCGGTCTTTTATATTGCAAAACATTGTATGTATCCAAGTAAATGTTCTCTAGAGTGTCGTTCAACGGTGTATAATTCTCATAAGTCTAGAATCGGGGTCTTTTGTTAGGATCACTTCCCCTATTTCTATTTCTTCTGTTACCATTCGCGTTACGATTATTGTTGTTGCCCCCGTTTCCAGAATTGTCGTTTCCACTCTTGTTTCCTACATTCACTTCAACTTTTCCGGAACATTCCCCAGACTGCTTCACGGCGACGTTACTCTGAACATTTTCTTTTGAAGCCGCTCCAGACTTTCTCTTTCGGTTTGCCCTGGCCTCCTCTCGTCTTAAGTGAATATCGGCCTTTTCATAGAATAACTCTCTCGTGGAGGGTGTCTTCCCAGAAAGGTAATCTCCAAACTCGGAGTCAGGATCGACTCCTTCCATTAAAGCCATCAGGATGGTGGGCTCATGCGAGTCACTAACTTCAGTCACAGCTAAGTTGAAACGGTCAAGATATGACCTCAAAGACTCTCCTGGCGCCTGCTTAATTCTTGATAATTCAATAACACTTTTAGACTTTCGGGTATGGAGTCGGAACTGATTCATAAAACGTTCGCTCAATTCCCTATAATTCGATATCGAACGAGGGGGAAGTCGGGTAAACCATAGCAGCGCCACATCTTCTAAATAGATCGGGAAGGCTTTACACTTCACTGCGTCAGGAGCAGCAGCAGCATTCATGAGCCACGAGTATCGCATCAAATGATGTCTCGGATCGGTTCTCCCATTGTACTTGTCCATCTGCGGCAGGTTAAAACGTCGGGGGAACTGAAAATTGAGGATGTCGTCAATGAAAGGAGTATGGCTTCGCTCAATGCCATAATCTTCATTGGTATAGTTCCGGCTTTCGGACATAATCTGTCGCACCATTGCCTATACGTCAGCATTAGTTAGGGGCCGCTCAGGCTCCCTGGTCCTGGTATCCGGGTTCCTCCTGGGCTCTTGTTCTGGAGATACCCTTCTTCTTTGAGCTGCTTCTGCTCTGCTTCGTTCCCTGCGCTCCCGGTCGATCTCGGGAGGAGGGGGCTGGAGCATTTGCCCCTGAGTGGGATTAGTATGGTTAGGGTCTCTCAAGCTTGGATCATTGGTTCCTAGTGCTCATGCAATATCCTCGCGGGACCCCAAAGATCCGAACGTCAATTGCTCCAAATTCTGAGGTCGTTCGAGCGGCCTTCTTTCACGGGGCCGTTCTTCCTCGGAAGAAGAAGACTGATCCATTGGTGTGTGGCGAACCGGGGATGGGGTTCTCTGTCTACGGAGTTCGCTAATTTCCCTGCTCATGAGTCTCATGTTTTCTTGCATCATGAGATTGGTGCGCTCGTGGATTTTCATAGCCTCCCTAGTACTCTCAAGCATGTCAAGTAGGCGTGAGAAATCTCCTTGAGTAATAGGTGCGGATGGATTGACCGGATCATTGACCCTGGTGGCTGGAATCAGAGCATTTGTGGGGGCTCGAGTAGAGGTTCCAACATCACCAAGTGACGGGTCGGTTCGGAGATGGGAAATCGGGTCAGGTCGGAGCTGGGAAGCCTGTTCGGGTCGGAGCTGGAAAGCCAGGTCGGTGTAGGGCGAGCTGCTCGGGTCGGTTCAGGTTGGGGGAATGCACTGCTTCAGATTCTCCTACCCGGATCGGATCGGAGCTCTCCCCTTGAGTGCGGTTCGGATTTCTTGTATCAGTCCGTTATGCTGCTGAGCTCTGCCCACGAGACCATGTCACAACTGCATTTTGCTGATCTTCACCAACTCCGTTTCCTCGACTAGTTTGAACTTCCTTGCCTTTTCCTTTGGCCATAGTTCTTCAACAATCAATTCAACAAATATTCAAGAGCGTCGAAACTTGAGGATTAACTTCTTTGAACTCAACGGTCCAAAAAGTAGAACGATAATCCCGAAAAACAAAGAATTCAGATGATTCTCAGTGAAAGCACCAAAATGTTAGACCAAAAAGTGGTTCTAACACCCAAATTGACTAAAAGCAGAATGAAATAAGATCAAAAGTAAAATGGAGACACAGAATTTATAGTGGTTTGGCGTTAAAAAGCCTACGTCCACTTGTCAATCACTATTCTCGACGATAGAGTTGCAATTACAACGAGATATTCACTCAATTTCACTCACAACTCACATATATTCACTCAATTGCTTCAAAACAAATGTTGCAAAACAATTTGGATTATCCGGGAGTGCTGGAATTCGGTTTATGAAAGTGGTTTTTCTCTCAAAGTGCCAAAAAGAAGATCCTTTTCATTGTCTCCAGGCAGGGTATTTATAGGTGAAAATTTGCTCAGAACCCGATCCGGATCGGAGCCACGTGTCTTCCATCCCATCATCCTCGGGTTCGGATGGATTTCAGTGTTTACAACGCATTAGAGCAGTGGACGTTGTGGGAAGGAACTGGTCATACCCGCTCCGCATATCCAGGCGATCATGGGGGAGAGTGATGTGGAATATGGGTTCGGATTGGAGGAGCGTGCAGGAGGGGTTCGGAACGGGACATCCGATCCGACCCGAATTATGCTGAAACTAAACTCTTATCCATTTCTTTCTGCTCCGTCCCTACCTGGTAGTAGCTCGCCAATTTGATTGATGATAACTCTCCGATCCGACTGGTGATAGCTCTCCGATCCAACTGGCGATAGCTCTCCGATCCGACCGGCGATAGCTCTCCGATCCGACTGGTGATAGCTCTCCGATCCGACTGGCGATAGCTCTCCGACCCGAATAGCAGTGTCTCTTTGATCCGATCCGCAGCATCTCTCAGATCCGATCCGCTATGATGCTTTCTAAGTTCTTCAACGTTTCACATCTCGACTTTGTGTTTCCCAGTTCACAAAGTGGGCTAACATTGACAAAGGAGGATCCAAAGGGTTACCATAATGATAACAAGGAAGTAAGGTCGGCTCGTATCCTCTCAAATCCAAAACATCTTGAGAACCAGACACTAGAAAGCCTACAACAAAGTCCCTTCCTATCGTCTCTATTAAGGGGAAATCCAGATTGGAGGTATTGTCAAATGAAGAGACAATAGAACTAAATGACAGCTGACTACCAGACGCAGCAACACTTCCTCTACCAAAGGAACAAGACCCAAAATTTGCATCTTTATGCCTTTTAGAAGGACCATCATCAAAAAAAGAAGTTGGCCTTTTCTCGGGCAAGGACGGATCATGGCATGCATCAGCATCTGAGGCAACTAGGCTAACAGGGAATTGAAGAAAAGGAAGCCTTCTTTGGATGAGATTCAATGGACCTACCTAGCTTAGGGCTGCCAGATTGTTGAGCACTGGACATGATGCTAACAGGTGATGTCATACCATAATATACAACTTAGTTCCGTTTCCTTTTAATAAAAGTGCACGCAAGCCACATATAGATGGAAAGATAACATAGGACTTTGATAATAAGTACCTATGAGAGTTAATATTAACTAGGCTTATGCGTGAACATTCATGATTATAGGATAATTACACCTTTGGAATGAAATGGTTAGTTAAATCGTTGCCAAAAGTCCAGCACGTCCCGAAGCCCGATACAGGTGAACCCCCAAGTAAACATGCTATATTTCAAAAAAAAAAGAGAATTAACTTCATATTTTGCTGGAACCGGGATAAAAAAGAAGAGGAGTTCACAAAAGCACTTCCGCCACTAACTAGCACCCATTGGGTCGGAAACTAAAATCCCCCTGATATCGGCAAAATCAAGAAGTTAATTGAGTAAACAATAGGAATATGGGGTTCACTCGTACCGACATCCCATTATATTGTTTATTTGGAAAAACAACAATCTAACGTGCAATTTTGCATCTTTAACCCTAGCAGTAAAAAAATTGGGTGTATATGTATAGTTTATTAGATCCGCCATTAGGCGTCATCCCAATAATCATCAAAGTATTGAAGCATATTAGCTAAGCTATGTTTAATTTCCCCACGCAATTCGAAAAATGATGCAGGCTTGCATCTGTGTTAAGTTTGAAATACGTACGAAGGATTAAGTCTGAAAATCTTGAAAGAATTTAAGGAGTCGCGATAACAGTAACCATGCTTGAGAAATGTATTATGTAGGAAAGAAGAGGAAGAAAGAAGAATCACGGAAAAAAACCAGCTTTTAATTCAACCACATAGGTATCAACGAGTTAACGGACCGATCTACCCTGAAAAATGCAAAAAAGAGGGATTTCGCATAATCAGAATCGTACAACAACGAAATCAAGAAAGGTTTGATTCGAAAAGTCAAAATTACCCATTCATAAGGAGGGGGCAAATATTACTTCCAAAATAAAACATCCAGAATAGGCTGGCGGTGAAGGGGAAACATATCGCGACAAGCAGAAAGGAGTCTTCCGTCAACAAAAGCCCGACACAAGAAAAAGCCAACAACATAAAGGAATAGTCCGAAAATTGTGCAACCGGCACCATCATTGAAGTGAAGAGCATAAAATCTATACAAAAGGAAATACCGGCATGGTAATGCCGGCACGGTTGGTAGAAGGTCCACCAGGACTGGAAGCCAACAAAGAGGGAGACTAAGAATCCTACTAGCGGGGACCTAGAAGGACAAGAGAGGCTAGCGGTATTAATTTGCTAAATATTGATACATCAAGAAGCAATAGAATCAACAGTACAAAGAAATCATCTAGGAGCCATTCGCCGAGGCCTCAGTAAATGATTACCGAAAGAACGCTCTAATAAGTAAGTAACAAAGCACTAGAAGCAACCTCCGGAGAAACGCTCTAATAACCAACTAACAAAGCACCAGAAGCAACCTCTAAGAGAAGTAAGAATACGCTTCAAGATACTACTGACAGGCAAGCCAGAATCCCAAAAGAAAGATAAGCTATCCACACCAATCTTCTTAGTGTCATTACCGATAGGGGTGGCAGATCCGGTAGCCTTTCATGTGAATCATAAAGGCAAGCTCCGCTGGGTGTTGATTACAAAACCGGAAGCCTACATCCAAAAGCCGCAAATTTTCAAAAGTCATCCGCTCCAACAAACTCAAGATCCATATAAAGTACTTGAACAAGTAATCAAGAAAAGAGTTTCGAAAAGCTGGACCCCCCTCCTGGAAGCAAGAACTGACAAATCTAAAGGCCACAGAAAAAACCTTCAGAACCCAAAGAAAATGCAACCGAGAGCTAGCACTTTTGGAACCAAAAACGAAAAGCGGCCGACAAAGGGTACTGCTGGCCAATAGCAAAAGGGGCCCTGATTTGTCGATAAATAAGACCCCAGGGGTCTCATTTTGAGCAAGATTTTCTCATTCTCATTCTTGTACACTTTTCTCTAAAGTAAACCCTAATTTCTAAATCAAATTGGGAATTTTGATTGTAATCACTTGTATATTCTAAATCAAAGATCAATAAAGAGTGGATCAATACTTAGAACATTATCTTATGAGTCTCTCATGTAATTTGTTCGTTATTGCTGGTGATGCATATTGTATGCTTTTTACATGCTTACAAGTTCTTGCCCAAACCTGAACCCTTCAGCAACGGAACCCTTTCATACAAGCCATTTAACCCTTACCAAAGGTTGTTCTTAGGAAAACCTTATCCCAAGATAACTATTGGTTCGTGGGTCGCTGAAGCGTGATGCTCACGCCATTGTGGGAAGAGTAACTAATCTTTCGGGATCAAAACCTTGATATCTAGGAAACGGTGAACTAACTCAAACTGTTGAAAGCTAAATGAACCTACTTTTATCCTTAGGTCCACTTCCATAGACCTATCTCCGGTGTTGACGGAAAATATTGTTAACACCTTATTTGAAATATTTCTCAATATTTGTATATTTTCAAGCTGATTTCATAATTACTTCCTTATTTTATATATATTTCTTAGTTTTTAAATTTATTTTAACTTCTGATTCAAATATTTCTTACCAATTTTTTATTTAGTTTTATTTAACCATTTAAGTTTTAGATTTTCTTTAATTGTATCTATTATGAGTGATATTTTTCGTTAACACCGGAGATAGATCTACAGAATTGGACCTAAGGGAAAAATGGTGTTATTTATTTCCTACAAGCTTGAGTTAGTTCACTGTTTCTTAGATATCAAGGTCTAAAGTCCAGAAGATTAGTTACTCTTCCTTCATGGGGTGAGTGTCACGCTTACGCGACTTATGAACCAACAGTTACCTTTGGATAAGGGTTCCCTAAGCATAACACAAGATAGAAAGCTAAATGGCTTGTAATAAGGGTTTTGTAAAGGTCTTGAGGAAGGGTTTAAACTCGTATAAGAAACCTTAGACATGCAAAATCATAAAGTACTTTGTAAAGGAAAAGGCTAAGAAGCTCGTATAAATCATTCTAAGTATCGATCCACGCTTTGTTGCTTATTGATTTGGAATACATAAGTGTTTATCAAGGAAATCGCCAAATTGATTTACAAATTAGGGTTTACTCTGAAAGAAAAGAATAAAAGAATGAGAAATGAGAATTCGGCCGGAAAATGAGACCCCTAGTGTCTTATTTGTAGACAAATTCGGGCCCCTTTTGTCATTAGGCCAGCAGAAGCCTTTTTTCGGGTGTAACAGCTACGTGTCGACTGATTTTCCCTCTCGCTTCTGGTTGCTTTGCCCTCGGTCGCTCTTTTAACCTCGTTGACGGAAGTGATATTTCTTTCAGGGTGTCGGTCTTGTCTCTAGGAAAGATGTCTCGGTCCTAGAAGCTTCTCTTTGATGTTGTTCCTTTTTTTCGTATTAATACCAAACCTGTCGGCATGGATAGCACTGAGAAAGGTCTTCGGCTTTCGGTCATAAGCTTCCGGTCTTGTCTTTAGGTCTTTATCATTTTTGCCTTCATGCTTCGGGTGCTTAAGTTTCGGGAGTTGTCACCCCTTTTGGTATCGATAATAAGCAAGTTAGTGTAGATAGCCATTCTCTTTAGAATCTTTGGCATGCTTTCCGTAGACCTTTAGAGTGGGTTTTGGATCTTCCGGATGGATACTTCTAGTGCTTTACTTGTT
Organism: Allium sativum; assembly: GCA_030737875.1. Classification (NCBI taxonomy): domain Eukaryota; kingdom Viridiplantae; phylum Streptophyta; class Magnoliopsida; order Asparagales; family Amaryllidaceae; genus Allium; species Allium sativum. The sequence goes on along the minus strand of JASFAX010001782.1, from coordinate 3,270 downwards.
GGCTGCTAAAATTTCCTCCTGTTGATTATTAAGCTTTTTGGTCTGGATAGCTGGCTTTCGGATGGTTCTTCTTTTGTCTCGAATCCCTATGCTTTTGATGCTTTCGTCTCTTTTTGTATTAGCATTAAGAAAATTAATGCAGATAGCCCTCTAGCCCTTCTTGGTCTTGGGTTGTAGGCTTTTATTCTTTCTTTTCATCTTCTTTCGGTTTTACTTGACATTCCATTGGAAAATTACTCTCGTTAACTACTTTTTTTACCGGAACTATTCTTCCGGTACCTTTCCTTTACATCGGATCTAAGGTCTCCTCTTTGATGGTAATAACGGTGGCTTGTTGTTCCGAATTCTTCCCTTATGCTTTCGGCCTTGTATTTTGTCAGGTCTTTGCTTTCGAATTGCTCTTATGTTTAAGATGGTCCGACACCCTTATACCGTCAGCCGGTCTCATTGTTAATTTTAGTTGTGACGTCTATGTCATAAGTTTTAAAGTACTTCTTATATTTTAGTTGTATATATGATTTAATATCATTTTATATAGATTTTTAAATCATTTTTATATATGTTTTTAATATATATTTTAACTTCAAATACTCTATTTTAATATATAGGAAAATTGTTTGTTTAACTCAAGGATTATTATGAATTTGTTTAAACAATACATGCCTTGATTTGAAAATTTTAATTTTCAAAATTCATGAAGGCATGTCGATATGGGTAACCACCCATATCAACATGGTGATCGTTGGACTTCAAATTCTAATATTGAATAGTTGTGTCTGTTGATTTCAAATATTTTCTAAAAGGTTTTGACTGTTAGGAGACTATAAATAGGCTTCCAGAAACGAATTTTTCAATCGATTTCATTATCTTCCTCCCTTTTTATCTTCTCTCCATTAAAATCCTTAATTTCTTTAATTTTATACTTAAACTCTGCCAAATTTCAAAGAGAATCACGTCAATCTCTTTCTAATACAATTCTCTACCACACACTCTCAAAGATTCAAGTGCTACTCAAATAGTTATAAGGTTTCTATAATTAAATATTGCAAGACCAAGTTGTATCGAGTCTATCTACCAAAAGGTAAACGATGTGGTCGTAGCCCATTCAAAGCAAGTAGTCGTGGCTCATACAAATTGACAGGATGTGATTGTTGTTCAAAAATCAATTGAGTCTCACAATACTCCGAAAACAGGAGGGGTGCACTTCATGGCCTAGAAATCGAGGACTATAATTTGAAGATTATTATTGAAAAGAAATCCACATCAACCCAGAGTTATGTGGGACTGGATGTAAGGTAACTTCGAACCAATATAAAATTCTGGTGTGTTCTTTTCTTTTTACTGCTTTTTATTTATTATTATCTTCATCTTTGATTATGTGATCATCTTATATCTGTGATTTTAATTGCATTCTTTTTAACACAAAAAGATTTCAAGAAAGTTATAAAATCTTTTAAACACTATTCACTCCCCCTCTAGTGTTTAGTTTTCCTTAAGATATTGAATATGCATTCCCCAATGGTCGTGTCATGACCTTTCGCCTCCACCTGAGCTCAGGCAACCTCCATGTCAGCTGGGGGCATGTTGGGAAGTTCTACTGGATGCACACTCTCGGAAATAGGCCCGGGGGCATCAGTCCTCCACTAGTTCATGCAACCATCCATATCGATGCAGTGGTCTTTGAAGTCATCATCGAAGAAACCGGTCTGCATGACTCTCCCAACTTTGTTTCCCTTGTCGAAAATGAAACGGGAACAAGAAGAAAAACCTCATTCTCCTACCGACATCTCCTCTTTGCTGTCGTCACAACACGTCGCATCCACCTGAGCTATGACAACATCCCATTCAGCAAGGGGCACATCAGGAAGCACTACCGGAAGCATGCACAACGCAAAGAAGGCCCAAGGACACATTACCTCCACTATCCCTACAACTTTAACACAATCATCTTCTCCGTAAACCTTAGAGAAAAAATTTAGGGAGCATACCCATCATGAAAAGAAGATGGTCAACCCGAAGTCTTGGCACAACGGAAGTTGTTTTCGACATCCCTCGAGGCCAAAACTCCCTACCAACAAACATTCTGGAAAATGTTTGCTAACTTTAAAAATTAAAACCATTGTCATCATCGACCACCAATACCATACTTGGAATGGATCGCTATCACAGTGTGACTGGATTAAGCTTTGAATCCTAAAACTGACAACTCAAATACATATCCACATTCATGTACAAATCCGAGTGGTCAGTTCCAACAACTTTGATTCACAAGCATTATACCAACTAGCTACATAGTGTTCGACCCAAATCCAAGTCCAATCAAACAACATTGCGTGACAACACGAGCTTGCGAGCTTGAACTCAGGAAAAGAGAAAACAACATAACTTCCAAATCCCCCAAAAAAAGAAAAAATTGTTCAAGTCCCTGAGATGCAAAGTTAAGAGTTAGTTTCTCCATGTACTTGCCACAAATTCTTGTATTTTCCCGATCTGTCTTCGAATTTTCGAAGTCTCAAGACTCCTCAAACTAACTCAAATTTGCATGTAGTGCCATTTTAATTTACATAATTACAGTATTGAAAAATATAAAGAGTGCTTAAACACTTAGAATGATATGTGATGAAAAAAACATACTTTTATTCACATGTCAAAATTACATTTTTTTAACTAATGACACGATATACATCACAACCACACCGTGCCTCTAAAAAGCGAGGGCCATACTCCCACATTTTATCGGTCTACTAATGCAAAACACATCTATAATAATCACTTGGGCGAGATGCCCTTCTTTCCTTTCTTCTTCTCAGAATCGGCCTTAAGTGGCTCATCCTTCTTTTTTCTCTACCTCTTCGACTACCCGCTTAAGGATTCCTACTCTTTCAGTGGAGTTAAGGAGGGATGAGGTATAAACTCATATCAATTGCCTGTATATGCCGAGAGGACCTTCTCTTGCTCTTCATCGCTTGGGATATCTATTGTCTTATCCTCGTTAAGCATCGTCTTCAGCGGAGGACGGATAGCTTCGACAATGGACCCCAAAGTTTTGAGCTTCTCGGCCTCTCTTAGAGCTTTTTAGGCCTCCCTCTTGGCTTTCTTAGTCGCACGGTGACCAGTCTTATGTTTTGCTTCGTCCTGGGCCTCCATCTTCTTTATTTCTTTCTCGGCTCTCTTCTAGGAGTCTCGTGCTCTGCTTTCTTCCGAGCCACCTCTTATGCCTCCACTTGGGACTCCTCTTGTACTTATGCCTAGGCCTCCTCTTCGGCTTTT